>VZTM01032509.1:72117-134948 GCA_013400555.1 Jacana jacana
CCGGGGCCGCGCCGGCGGTCCGCGGTGCACGCTGGGTATGCAAATAAAATGAATGATAATGAGCTTTGCGCTAATGAAGCGCCCTGCACACCCGCAACCTGGCCGGAGTGATGGCTCCGCCCCGGGTTCGGTTGTCCCGGAGTCGCACTGGGCGAGCGGCTCCTCCGCTGTTTTCCTTCCCCACCACCCTTGCCCAGCCCGGGAGTGGACAGCCCAGCCCCAGCCTCCCCCAGCCCCCTTCGGCCACCACCCAGGGTAGCTGTCTGGGTCCTACCTTCGTACTGGACCTCTAGGTGCACTGAGCACAGCAAGCTCAATACCGGCTCCACCAGTATGGAGGGTGCCTCTCCCACCACATCCTGGGGGCAAACAGGCAGAGTGACAGGGACAGTGTTGACAGTACTCCATGCTCCCCTGACATCCCCAAGTGGCTCCTGCCAGGGCAGAAAGGACACAGGTGGGGTCTAATGCTGCTCCTGACCTCCAGGCAGACCCACCACCCACCTGCATGGTCACGAGTGTCTGCAGAGCCAGCTTCTGAGCGTGGGGGGAGGCGCAGGGCAGCACAGCGATAAGGCCTTTGTAGACTTGGTTCTTGTATTTGGGATTGCCACGGCCCAAAGAATCCAGCAGAACCTGCACCTCTCCTTGAGCCTCTGCTGAGTCAGAAGTGGCCAAGAACCTGGCGAGGGATCGCACCCCTGGGCAGAGAAAGAGACACCCAGTCATGTGCCTGGATGAGTTTGGGTCACCCCTCTCCTGTGTTTTACTGACACCCCAGGAGAACCCAGCACCGTGTCCCGCTCAAAGCGCAGCTCAGGGAACAGAACCCAGGAAAATCGATCTTTGGTTTTGTCAGGAGCCACAGCACCAACTGGAAAACCAGTCTGTAAAATTCTCAGCTGGAGCAGGTGGCCAAGGCCCTCCTGTGGGCATTTACACAAGCAGAGGGCGATGCCAACAGTGCTGCTAAGGATCCCCCTGCACACCCTGCTGCTTTGTGTCCCTTGGAGGAAGCTGTGCTGGCAGGTATCACCCCAATCTGGGCAGCAGAACATCTAACTGGGTTTGGCTTCCGCTGTCCAGGAGAAAAAACCAGTGATACTTTAATGCACAGGGCACGAAACCCTCTCACCCCCGGAGGAGAAGTCTGGGGGGGTTTGCAGGAGGTGAATGCTGTGGGGAAGAATGGAAACCGGTTTGTGGTCGGACTGGAGCAGTTCCAACCATCAGGAGAGCGATATTGCATCGAAAGAAATGATGGTAAAGAAAGGGAGCTCATTGAAAACCAAGAGAGGGGATGAAATGCAAGGGCTCAACAATAGCCAAGACCCTGCACTCCTTCCAGCCAGACAAGCACCGTGGGCAACCTGCTACCCGTCAGGTGGAGGGAGGGGACTGTGGCAAGCAGAGGTCAGGGAGAACATCCTTGCCCGAATTAGGAACAAACATGGATGGACAGGCTGCCTACCGTAGCTTTCACAAATGAGCTCCTTATACTTCCTGCCAGCGTTTGCGACGAGCTGCAGCAGCTTCACAGACTCCCTTTTGTCCTCTTCTTTCAGGTGGGTCAGCCCTAGTATTTCCAGGAGAATCAGGACGCCTCCGATCTCCAGAAATTCAATGATGTATCTGCGTCTGCAAGGACAGGGGGAACAAAGCCACAGGTGTCACCACGGGCCTTGGAGCCCAGCTTCCAGTGGGTGCCCAGGCAGCCAACCCAGGTTGAGCCTGGAGCGCAGAGGCAGATGCCCACCAGCAGCACGCTTTGCTGCCAGCAGGTCACCAGCACCCATTTTGCCCTGTGCTCGTTTCAGGTACCAAACCACGGGCACAAAAAGCCCCATCTCCACGCTCAGGCTCTCACCACGCTCCTCCTTCCACATTGTGTCAGTGACGCAGTAGCTCTGGGGACGTGCACAGGCAGTGGATTTGGTTTTGAGAGCGTTTGGGATTCCTACCACAAGCCTCACTGGGGCCTGCCTTGCTTACTCAGCCCTCCCAAAAGACCACCAAGGACTTGTTATTTTCTTATCTATTCACCCCCTCACCCTCGTGTGTCCTTCCCACCGCGCCTCTCACATGGTGACGTTCTATACTCACCCACTTGCAGCAGACAGGAAGATGCCAATGGACTTGAGCAGCTTGTTGAGGCACGTGCTGTACATGTAGCTGTTTGACAAGGCTAAGGATACGTTTACAGACCATCGTGGTGTCCCCCCAGGCTGCCTTTGGCAATCTGGAGGCTGATCTGGGTACTCTTTCTGCAAGAGAGAGTGGACCTTCCTCTCACAGACATGCAGAGGCAGCATGCTCATCCCCATATGAGAAAACCCACTGATTCTAGTTTCCTGACAGCCATGATTTTCTCTTCAGTCCCATCTTTAGCTAGCTGCTTCCTCCCCTCCTGCTGGATATGGATGCCTCCACACAGAAGCTTATTTTTTAAACAAATTTTTGGTTGAGAACTTTCCTTTCCCGCTACCATACGCCTCCTCCAGCTGTCCAAGGAAACAGATACGTCATCCTGAGCCATGCTGTTAGGCGAGCCAGAAACAAGCTGGCTCCCTGGGAGAACTCCAGCTCCAGCTCTGGTTCCGTCTTGCCATCATTGCTTCTGATGAAGTTGTTCAGGATGTGACTTCGAGCGACTCTGTGGGCACTATCCCATTCCTGCAAGAAGACCATGAGCTTCCTGATGGCTTCCTGC
The DNA here is from genome assembly GCA_013400555.1 of Jacana jacana. Classification (NCBI taxonomy): domain Eukaryota; kingdom Metazoa; phylum Chordata; class Aves; order Charadriiformes; family Jacanidae; genus Jacana; species Jacana jacana. The sequence continues at coordinate 74,828 of VZTM01032509.1, forward strand.
TCTTTGGCAGAAGTCATGATCTCTTCTGCCTGGGAAAAAAAAGTGAGAAAGAAGTTAAAAAAGGGCTTTGAAGATAGAAAAAGTATGTACTAAGGAATTACCACTGGAATCACATTTAAAACCTCTGGCAAATAATATTAAAGCGCTTACTAGCTATTAATTTAACCTCATTTTCCATTATACTCATTTAATAGGTAAGAAAACAGAGGCTAAAGGAGAGTCCCTGGTATGTCTGAAGCTGCACAATGAATCTGCAACAGACTTAAGATTATTTTCCAGGGTAGGTGGCTTCACCGCAGGAGCTCTCTTCTCTGCTCTGTTAATAGTCATTTTGATGTCACCCATTACCCCAGCCTCGGTTTCTCGCTAGCCTCATGATATGAGCACTGCGTCTCATACCTGACCTGCCAGAGAGTAAATAGGGTGAAATGAGAGCACAAATAGGTATGGATTTATGGGGAGTGACAGGGTCAAGGGGGCTCTAAGTGCCTGTTAGCACTGCAGCGCAGCATGTCCTCACTCTCATGATGGAGCGACAGTCGTTTGGACTGGGCCCACATCTGCTCCAGGAAGATGTGCTTGGCCTTGGCACTGGGACAGTGCTTCAGGACTCTTTGGCATGACACACATTTGCTCTGTTTCTTTCTTACCTATTTTTTTATGGCACATTTTTAAAGAATCTAAGAAAACCTGAAATGATAAGAACTATAGGAAAGACAACAGAAGCTCCAGAAACATCCCCTGCCTGCACTTCCTTCACAGGAACCTTCAGAGAGGTGTTAAATCAAGCAATCCGTATTTTGCCAAATTTCTTTGTCACACTTTGGGCTCAGTGTGATCTCCCCTCTTCCAGTTTGACAAATGTGAAGTTGCACTTTGCAGGGGGATGAGACATCAGATTAAATTCCACAGGTGAGAATGCCACTGATGTTTGTGTTCAGCCTTAAGACACTGAGCAGCCTCAAGGAGCCTCGCAGTTAAACAGGAGGGATGTTTAAAGAAAGAGGGATGAGGTCACAGGCAGTTGCATTAACACAACTCCACCCAGCTGTATCATCATGCCTGAAGATAGGAAAGGAATTCATGCCTTGTCTAATGCATTTCTTGGACTTCCTGCATAAGAAAAGCACCATTTTAGGTTTTATTTAAAGTGTGTTTTAAGAGAAAAAAAAAAAGGTAAAATGCCACAAAATCTTTGGGTTTCAGAATAAGAAGTTTCTTTCAATGTAACACAAGTTGCCAAGAATACCAATTTCCCATCAACCAAGTTCTTAAGCCTTTTCTCCTGGCATCTGGAGCAAAATCCCAAATCAGTTCCAGAATACACCCAAGACACCTGCTCAAAAGTAACTTTCTATTGCTACTCTCTGAACCAGGCTGAAAACAATGACCAAGAGGTGAACGTGTACCTCAGCGCCTGAAAACAAACAAACAAAGTCTTCAAAAAGCCGTCTAAGAAGCAACATTTGAGAGGTAAGCCGAGATGAAATCTCATTTGGGAATTAACGGCCTGTGCTCTGCAAGGAGCCTGTGTCCTTGGCAGGGCGTTCTCAGGATCTCCTTTGCGGGGAAGCAGGTTTAAAATAAATCCATTTCCCCAAAATAGTTGTGATTGAAAATGTTATTAGCCATAACAAATGTTAGTGCTGACAGGAGAATGGCCTGTTAGGGGCCTCTGGTGAAACAGTCAAGTGAAAGTCATATTTCACATTATTGCCAACATTTTGCCGTGATTTACAGAATATTTGTGAAACATTACTTGCAAGACATATGATTGATATTGAGAGAACAGCTAGTGTGTAGGGAGAACCTGTATTTCACAGAGACTGTTTGCATGAAATTTACAGTCCCATAAAGTGCTCCTCTGTCCTCAACAGAGATCTAGTTAGAAGAACTTTACAGTCTGAAACATCCCAAAATTGATTCTGAATTAACGTTTCCATATTTATGTTTAAGACGCTGGTGGAGTAACGCTACTGTATTTTTATTAGAACTCTGCAGTAACCTCCTGCTGTACAGAAACGCCAGCACCAGCCTCTGGACGTGAAGATTTTAGGGATACAAAAGGACTTGCCTATAAATCGATGGCAGAAAAAAAGAAGAGTTTGAAACAATGGTCACACGAGGCTTCTGAGGATACGGTGGTATCTGTCCCTGGCTGCTGTAATAGCAGCATTGCTGACAGAGTAGTCTTTAAGCCAACGTTGCCAAGTACCCTGAAAAATGTACATGACTATTTTTTATTATGACCATTTTACATATGGGAACCTACACAGGGAAGTTAAATGACTTCCCTGAGTTTGTCAGTGCTAGCACCAGCACATAACTCCTGTTTGTTGGCTTCAAACTCTGCTCAGCTCAGCTCCCAACAGTGCTGTGCTGCCACCCCAGTCCTTTGGACCTAATAATCAAAACAAGGCTGGGTCAGGGCAGTACTTTATTCCTGCCAAGAAAAACATAAGCTATTCAGGAACTGGCTCTGGCAATTCAGCAGTTCTTTACATCCAGAGTTCTGCTAAGTCATCAGATTGAGATCAAAAGGCCAACTGGTGCTGTGTCAGCCTCAGCCTGAGTGCAAGGTGCCAGGGACTGATAGCCTTGGACTCACGGAAGGACAGTGCGATGGTGATTTGGTGTTACCTTTGCATCTTGCAACATCATGGTTGTGCCCAGCCTCAAGCAAAACTTAGAGCTTCTGTTTCCCTAGCAGGTTTCACCCTCTCCTGGCATACCTCAAGGCCCCATAACCCACCTCACACAGAATGCACCTTCCCCAGTGTACCCCAATCCCTATCAACCCACAGTCCCACTGGCCACTCTCTCACCTACATGTCTTGCCTCCCAGCCCCAACTCTAGCCCCTGCACTCCTCCCATCCCCAGCTGGGCCCTTCACTGATCCCTACATCCACCCCTGCCCCTATTCCCCCTAATCTCCTGCAGCCTCAACATTCCCCTCCCAGGCCCAATCATCCCACCAGACCTGATTCAGGCCAAACACAGGCCCTGTCCTCCCCCCCACCCCAGTACTTACAGCCTCCCACATCCTCCCAGACCCCATGGGCCCACCTCAGCCTCCGTGTCTCCCCCACCTGACCCAAACACCCACCTCAGGATCAACAACCCCCTTCAGCCCCTACGCCCACCTCATCCCTCGGCCCCATGACCACGACCCCCACTCCAGGCCCTACAACCGCCCGGACCCCAGCACCCCCCTCAGCCTCTCACTCCCTCTCACCTTCCCTGAGGGGGCGGATACCCCGCAGAATAACTGACACCGCAGCCAAACCAATCGCGAACCCGCCTCTGCCGCCACGGCCCAATGGGTGAGCAGGTTTCCGCCCCCAATGGGTGGGGCGTCCAGCGGGGGCCGGGTGCTAAGGGCGCGTTGCTAAGGAAGTGAGAGGCGGGCAAGGGAGTGAGGATGAGGGGAGGTGGGCGCTTTGGCTGCCCATTGGCTGCGGGAGAGGCGGGGGGCGGAGCTTCCGGTGGAGAGATCGGAAGCGCCGGTGGGGTGTGAGGCGGGAGTGCGCCGCGATGGGGTCCCGCGGGCTGAAGGCGGCGGTGGTGGAGCTGGCGCCGGGGGAGGCCCGCGGTGCGGGAACGAGTGGGCCTGGAGGGCCCCGAGGGTGAAGGGCGGGACGGGAGAGCCGGAGGGACTCCAATGACAGGCGGGACTGGGGGACCCCTAAGGGTGGTTAGGGGCAGCCGGGCCTGGGGAACTCCTCAGGGAATGGGGAGAGGGAGCCGTGGAGACCCTTGCGAAGTGCCAAGTGTTTGGTAGGTTCTGGAGGTCAGGGCAGGATGTTTCCCTTTCCCCCTGGAGACGGGCAGCAGTCTCTGAGGCTCCCTGAGAGGCGTGAGGAGGGGGGGGTCTCTGCCCCCTCTTAGCAGTCTGCTGGCTTTGCATCAGTGGAGAGCTTTGTGGAGCTGCAGGGATGGAAACTGCGCTGTCTGAGCACACCCACCTACTGAAATAGGATGAGGCAGTATTCATAGGTGACTGAGAAATTAAGTTAATACCTGCTTCACCGTTACCCTTAAACTTTATTAACCAGGCAAGATGCCATAACTTCTGATTCTTGTAGACAAACTGCAATTATTTTAAATCTTGTGGTTTGTTTCAGAGAGCAGTACAGAGAGAGGGCACACAGACCATCAGCCTGTGGTGATCCTTCTAGGATGGGCAGGCTGCCAGGACAAGTACCTGGCCAAATACAGTGCAATCTACAGTCAGAAGGTGAGTAGCTTACTTATATTTTCATGACACTGTCATACAGTTAAATAAGAAACTGTTGCTTTTCTGCATGTTGTTAAAATCGCTCTAAAGCCTCTTTCAGTCTGAAGAGTCACTGGGAGTGAGTGGCAAGTTCTCTTGTCATTGAAAGCTCCTTGTCTCTCAGAGCCCAGACAGCGTTATCTGACAGTTGCTGATGTCATCTTTGTGCGTGCAGCTGAGGCAAGAATACTTCCTTGGAGAAACTTTCTGCTGTTGTGTACACTGGAGTATTTTAAGGCTTTTAAAGTTGTGAGAGTGTTCAGGAATGACATGAACTGTGTTAGCTTTGCAAACAGGTAAACATGCAGGGAAAGACTATGCATTTACTGCTTGCTGACAGGGCTCAGCACAGACTTGGTGAGGCCTGACAGCAGGTCAGCATCTGTTGTTTCTTCAGCTTTTCCTTCCTGTGAAGATAATTCATCTAAATGTTTTAATCCAAATTCATCTCATCCTGTCTGTGGATTATGACTCTAATGCTATTATAGTCATACCTATCACTAGGAGCTCCTTGGTTTTGAATTAGAGAGGCCTGTCTGATTGCTAGTTCCCTAAGTTATGATGTTTTCCTTTCTAAATCTGTATTTTACTGGAATGACCCCAGCTTGTTAGCTGGGGACCCGGTGAACCTAAATTAGACTTTTTTATTTTGGTCAGTATAAAAGGATCTTGTATTTATCCAAATCTGTTTTAGTTATAGGAGGCAAAGTTTGTGTGTTAACAAGTCTACTGTTAATATGTAATCCAGGGCAAGAGTAATGAATTGGCTTGTTCTAGTGCAGAGCTAATTGTTAAGTGACTGTTGTGACTAAGAGATGCTGCTGATCTGATAAGGAGCACGTTACGTGGCAGCAAGCCAGCTTTTTAAAAGATACTTTTCTAGCAGAAAGGGGATAGGAATAAGAAAGCAGAGAATAGGTTTTCTTAGCTCCTTAATGAGAAAACGGCTGCAACCATGGCAAGATGGTGTAGCAGACTTTAAGAACTTGATACCCTCTTCTTCCTCTTTCACTGTGGAGGGAGCTGTGGGCGAGAGGGCTGTCTTGGTGGCTTTGTCTTGTGTTTGTCAGTGTGTAACATCAGTAAGTTTAGGTGATAGAGAAGATCTGAACCTACACTTACAAATGCAGCTCCATTTCTTGTATCCAGAAACTCCTCCAAGATTCTTTTTCCCAATCTACACCTAAATGCAAGGCCTTAACTGTAAAGGCAATTGCTTGGGTGTTCTGAATCTTGGAACCAGTGCTCTGCATTCGCACAGCTGGAGTGTTTCAGAAGGGCTTATGAAAATCACGTCAGCGTTGGTTGTGGGTGAGTCTTAGAGACAGCTGCAAACAAGTGCTACCCAAGGACAGGAAGAAGTTTCTCCTCCTAATGACCCTAAAGACTTTCTTCTGGGCCCGTGGTTTCTGTTGGAAACCTGTCACAAACTTTCACGTCCTTTGTACTGAAGTGAGCCTACTCCCTGCCATTCACAGCACAGTGTAACCCCGTGTGTCCTCTCTTCCTTTTCTTCTTAGGGGTGCTCCGTCATCCGCTACACGGCTCCGTGGAGGATGATATTCTTCTCAGAGACCTTTGGCATCAGATCTCTCCAGTCCCCAGCCAGGCAACTCTTGGAGCTGCTCTTCGACTACGGCGTTGAAAACAGACCGGTTCTTTTTCACGTTTTCAGCAATGGTGGTGTCATGCTGTACCGTTACGTCATTGCGGCTCTCCATGCTCACAAGCCACTGAAGAACCTCAAAGTAGCGGGCACCGTTTTCGATAGCGCCCCTGGCCGAAGAAACCTGAGAGGAGGCCTTCGTGCCTTGGCAACCGTCTTGGCATCCACGAATGTGCTGCTGAAGTACTTCCTGTTACTGGCTTTTGCTACTACAGCTGTCGTGCTGCGGATCCTGCTGTACCCCTTGACCCGCTTCATCCACGAGAGCCATTACGATGCCCTGCTGAAAGCGCCTTCGCGGTGGCCCGAGCTTTACCTCTATTCCCAGGCTGACACCATCATCAAGGCCAGCGACGTTCAGCACATGGCTGATGCCCGGCAGCAGCTCGGTGTCTCTGTGAAAGCGGTGGACTTCTCGGATTCGGCTCACGTCAGCCACATGCGGGCGTACCCCGCCTATTACAGCAACCTCTGTACAGCTTTCCTGTCTGACTGTGTCAGGGACTTACCTTGTTAGGGGTGTCGTGACCTCCAGTGTTTGCATCTGCTTTGCTCAGCTTGTGTGGGAAATGTGTCTTTGAAGGGAGGAAAGTAGAGACTTCTTAGCTTTTTGTTTTTTTTTTTCATTCACCAAGTCTGAAAGCCTCCAGGCTTTGGGCCAGCCATGCTGCAGCAGAAAGTAGGCTTGGATTAAAGTGCTGAAGGCCAAATCTTAGCATGGTTGAAGTTGATGTTCTTTATCCAGGTGTCACAGACCAGAATTTCACATGGGGTGTTATTTGTTTCTTCCTGTCTCCTGTTGTTCTCTGCTTTCCACGTTGTCTCCTTGTCACTGATGTCCAGTGTGCATGTTCTCCTGCCTTGTACCGATTTTACAATACAGCTCTTCCATGCCTTTGTTGGTTTTTTCCTCTCTGCCATTTCTTTTTTTTAATCTTGCAATGAGCAAATAAAAGCAGCTCTGCAGGACTTTTGTCTTCTCTCGGAAGAGAAAGGTGCTGGGTGCATCCCAGTTCATGCTGGAGATCAGGCCCAGAAATGAAGTGTAAGACCTGGAAGAGGCTTGTGCAGGGCAGTGTGACCAGACTGTCATCTGCCTCCACTGAATAGCTGAGATAGAGCACTTAAAACTCGGATCCTCGATGGGAACTCACTTAAAACTCGGATCCTCGATGGGAACTCAGATGTTTTGTGGTAACTTCTGTGTTCTCCAACTGAAAGATTTTAAGTTAACTTCTTTGAATGTGTCTTGAGTGTTGTTTCTCTTCCTTCCAGCCAGCTCTCTTGAGTAGTTTTGCTTTCTTGGAGAACTGCTCGTTCATTGTTGTGTGTCTTTGAGCAGCCTGTATTGTGCATCTGGAACCGCAGGGAAACTGGTGCAGCTGTAACCCAAAAGACCTCAGAAACAGAAAGGTGGAGCTGCAGAGAAAAATGAAACTGTCTCTGGGAGCTATGATTTATACTGGGTGTTCCTTAAATCGCCTTCCAGCCCACAAATGACCATGACATTCGATGTTTTTCCCCATAATGTTCTCTTCAGGTGATAAGTTTTTGCTGTCTGTGCAGCCTGTACTGGTAATACAAGACATGAATTCCTTCTGCCTAGAGAAAAAGTAGCTCCTCGTGCTGTGCTTCAGCCGTGCCTCGTTTGGGGTTTCGGTGTCTGTCTGGGGGAGAAGCAGGAATGAAGAGAGAGGGGAGAGTCTGCCAATAACATGTTTACCCCAAGTCACAGCTAATTAATAAAGTGGTGGGCAGGATCACCCAACTTTAAGTTCTTTAAATTTTTAAAGTTATTTAAATTCTTCTAATTCTTTCAGTTAGCTGACTGTTACGTCGAAGGTTGCTGGGAACAGGCTCTGGAGGGCTGTGGGCCTGTTTGAACAAGGGGCTGCCCTTGAGAGGCAGGAGCATGGAAAGCGCAAGGATTTTGAGAGGTGGGCTGCTCTGCTTGTCTTTCCCACCCCTGGGATGCCATCATCCACAGTCATGAAGCACTTGCTGTTCTGAATTGACACCCAGAGAGGGAGGTCTCTTGGGAAGCGCTTAAAATAACGTGGAAGTTTAACACGAGACCAGCACGTCGAGGGAGGTTATCCCACCCCTCTACTCTGCCCTGGTGAGGCCCCATCTGGAGTGCTGTGTCGAATTCTGGGCTCCCCAGTTCAGGAAAGACAGGGAACTGCTGGAGAGGGTACAGCAGAGGACCACAAAGATGATTAGAGGCCTGGAGCATCTCTCTTATGAGGAAAGCCTGAAGGACTTGGATCTTTTTAATCTGGAGAAGACTGAGGGGGGATCTGATCAACACCTATAAATACTTAAAGGGTGGGTGTCAGGAGAATGTGGACAGTCTTTTCTCATTGGTGCCCAGTAAGACGAGAGGAAAGGGGCACAAACTTGTACATGAGGAGGAACTTCTACACTTGGAGGGTGGCAGAGTGCTTGAGCAGGCTGTCCAGAGAGGTGGTGGAGTCTCCATCTCTGGAGACGTTCAAACCCCTCCTGGGCACGTTCCTGTGCAACCTGCTCTAGGAGGACCTGCTTTGGCAGGGGGTTTGGACTAGGTGATCTCCAGAGGTCCCTTCCAACCCTGTATCATTCTGTGATTCTGTGAGAACCGTAACACCTCAGAAACGGCAGCACAGGGTGAGCTGTGGCCAGTGGCCAGGACAGCTGTTTCTAGCCAGCCACTGTGGCAACTCTGCTTATTTAAAGCAGAGAATAACCCCAGGTTGGGTGTGGTTTCAAAAGGTGGACTGGGATGTGTAAGATAGGTGAGAATTAGCTGAAAAGGGGCTGATGGCCGTGTTTGTCTTCGGTTTATTTTATTTTGCTAAGTGAAAACTGGCTCCAGGTGCAGGAGCCCTTGTTGCCTGGGGTCCTGTCTTGTAGGTATGATGCCAGCTCGAGAAGATGAGGTGTGAGGGCTGCTGTGCAGTGAGGCAGCTGCCAGCCTGCTGCTTTTTCATGAAGAAATTCCTGTTCCGAGGGTTTAGACCCGTGAAATCCAGACACGGTCCCCTATCCCATCGGAGATCTGCCACCTTTTTAAAGTGGGTCCCTGGTTTGTGCTGCCACTGCTGTAACTCTGGGGCTGTGACCTGCCGTCCTGGAGGGCTGGGCTGTATCTTCTGGGCATCCAGCCTGTCTGTGGGACAGTGAAAACTCTTTGGCAGCAGAGGTGATAAAGGCTATTTAACTAGTGCTTGCCCTCGTGCTGGTTTCTAGGGGTTCAGCGTTTACAGAACAGTTAAACGCTCTGTAATACACACCTCTGAATCAATCCAGCTGTGCTGGGCTGGGAATCTGCTCTTCCCATTTGTTGCTGTGGGTGTTGAGCTTCTCCTTTTAAAGGACTCTTGCCCTGCGCTACGAAAGCAGGAACCAGCTCACGGGCGTTTCCATGGCGGCAGAATTTGGGGTTAATTCTTGTATACACCCCGCTGGGAGCAGGGGGCATCTCAAACAAGCCAGTGGTTTACAGAGGAAGTCATCAGCACCCATCTTCTGGGTGGGTTTTGTTTTCCACATCCCAGCAAGCTTTAATTACGGTTATGAACAGTGTGTTAAATGTATTACATGATATATTGTCCTCCTCTTTCCTGTACAGCACATATGCTCCCTTCCCTGCTCCTGCCCCCTCTTTCTGCCCTCTTTATTTCTGTTGGTTATTCGAAACAGAAGGTTAATAACTTGGAGCCCGGAGGCACACGGCCAAGAACTGATCCAAGCAGTACTGGATTTAAGAAAGAAACCCCATCCTCAAACCCTTAATCCTTGCTAAACTGTCACAGTTTGGTGCAGCCTGTGTTCCTAAAGAGCTTCAGCCTGAGCGTTGAAAGCCAAAGGCCGGGATACGGTGGCAAATCCAAGTAAATCTCTGAGACAAGCTGTAGGAGGGGGTATTGTGGATCTGCTCTTTGGGAGGAAAAATGTGGGGTCCCTGGGTTTGCCTGGTGGGTGGGGAGTGGGATGTGGCCACCAGGAATCTCTGCCTGAGGAGCCCAGAGCTGGATTTCATAGAATCATAGAATTGTCTGGGTTGGAAGGGACCTGTCAGATCATCAGGTGTAAGTGTCAACCATGGATCAGCTGCAGTCCATCCCTTCTGCTCAGCTGTTGGAGCTGCCTGGGCCAAGTACTGGTGGTGATGGGAGAGGAATGTGCCCAAGGGCCAGCTGCCCATTTCCTGGCTCAGGTCATTTTGCAAAAGCACAAATTAACCTTTCCTCACTGACAAAAGCTGTTTGTGAGTGGTTCCTGCGAGGGAGGTGGCTACCAGCTTGCTCCCTGGTGCTGCCTTCTCTCCTGGGGCAGCAGTGGTGGTAGGGGGAGGTGTTGAAAAGGAAGAAAAACTCAGGGTGGTGGTGTTCCTGCGGCTGGAGGGTGCTTATCCGCTGCTGACAGGCGGTGGGAGGGTGCCCCTGCAGCCAGGGGTGGTGCCTCCACGGCACTGGAGGAGACCTGGGCAGAACAGGGATAAGATCCAGCCCACCTTGCAGGGGAGGGTGTGTGTTTTTGGAGCAGGGGGAGCATTTCACAGCTCTTGTGCCAAAAAGGCTGACCTGTGCCCACACCTGATAAAGGTGTTTTTAAAGTCTGCTGTCTCTTTTCTTGTGTTGGGCCAGGAAATTGTGTGCGGGTTGAGGCCCCATCTTTGGATGTGTTGGGAAGTTCTGCCGCCGGTGGGAGATTGAGGGTGGGCTGCTGGAAATGGAAAGGAGCACCCCAACCCCACATTCCGCTCCCTATAAAGAGGGTGGTGGAAGGGGTGGTCTCCATCGGCCCGTGGAGGTGATGGAGGAGGGAGCTGGCCCAGGGCGACTGTGACAACCTCCCTGACAGCAGTGGTGTGGGATGCTCCGGGCTGGGAGGGAGCGGGGCTCCACGAGGTGGCAGCAGGTCCCCTCTTTCCTGCGTGGAGAGATGTCTGGTTTAGAAGACAAGTACAGCAGATGCAGGAGAAGACACCAAGAGTGCAGCTCAGCCTGGCGCTTCTGCGAGCTTGTCCTGGTTTGAGGCAAAACAAACCAATTTTCTGTTCAGTAGTTTTACTTTTTTAGCTGGGCCTCTTCTAACTAACTAAAGTCTGAAAGTAACAGCACATTGTTCAGAGACTGTTTTGTCTCACAGTGATAAGACCTGATTACACCAAGGGATGGTATGCAGAGAGGCCCTTGCTTGTACTTATTGCTAGAACAACCAAGGTCAGGTAATTTTGTCAGGTCACCTAAAACTGGCCAATTGGGGTATTCCATCCCATCCGCATCGTGCTCAGTAAAAAAAAGCTGAGGGATCAAGGGGTTGTTAGTTTTTCTTCCTTCAATGGCCGACGTCTGAGGGGGACCCTGTCTGTTCGTCTGCCTTTGATCCTGATCCGGAATCCAGCTCCTGCCGGTCACCGAGTCCAGCCTGGGACGTTCACTGGTGCTGCTGGTGACGTGATCGTTGTCCCGGGAGCCTGATACGCTTTTGTATAGACTGTATAGGTTTTTTTTTCTTTATCCTTTCTTTTATTTTTTTTTTCTTTTTATTGTTTATTATATTATTGTTATTGATATTTCATTAAAGTAGTTTAGTTTTTATCTAAACTCCTGAATCTCTTAATCCTTTCCTCTCCTCTCTTTTCCTTAGTGGGGGGGGAGGAGGGGTCATCATCTGTCCGATTGGTCAAAACCACGACAGAGCTTGAGAGCATCTTCTGCAAAAACTCCCCTCTAGAGACAAGGGGAAAGACCAGCGAGAACAAACTCTGAGAAGCAGAGATCATGAGTTCGTATGGAACAGCGTCTAACCCTGGGGTGCCTGCCTGTGGCAGCCGTACTAGATCCTATTTTGTCACCTTTAACTGAATGTTGTGTACTGTGTCTATGACAGGTCTTCGCTACCTGTCTAATGGCAGGAATAGCTCTGCTGCCTTTCCTGTGTTGGCAGGCCAGGTCACACCACTTCCCTCTCCATCATCCAGAGAGGGTTATCCCATTTTTAGGCAAAGCTGTGCAATATTGTGGTCAGACAGATTGTGGTCCAACCTCTGGGAACCCCACAAAATGTGATTGTGGAGGTTCTTTGGATTCCCTGTAGCCCCCCCCAGCCCTGGGGAGGGAGATGTACTTAGAGCTGCTCTCTGGAAAGGCTGGCAGGACCACGACCACCCCCACCCCACCCCAGCACACAGGGCTGGATGCCTGGGGGGGATGGGGAGAGGGGGAGCAGTTAGGAAACAGAATAGCACAAACAGGGGGCACAGCCACTATCTAGACACACACACCCCTTCCACCCCCCCAAATGTAACCCCTTCACACAGCTCCTGCATCCAGCCCTGGTAATGGGCAAGGGAGGCAAGGGCTCACCAGGCAGCTGGTCGTTCTGCTTGCCCACCATCCCCCTCATCCCCTTCCCTTTGAACTTGAGCCCCCATCCCCTTGTCTCCTCATCCTCACAGGGCTGCATGTCTGTCCCCTGCAGCACGTCTGTGGTGGTGGTGGGGTGCTGGAGATGGGTCGCCCAGGCAGGGCTGGGGTGGGCAGAGAGGGGCATGGCATCCTTCAGCCAACCCTCCCAAACCCATGGGGGCTGGGGCAGGGAGAGCTTGGGCAGCCCCTGCCCTCCCTGGGTGATGAATGAGCTGACAATCAGGTATTGATAAGGAATTAACCTTGAGCCCTTCTTGCTTCAGTGTCAATAGAGCAGGAGCCAAGTACACAGGTTTGATTGGAAATCTGTGTTTGGCCTCTGCGCCCATCGACATGCTGGAGAGACGAGGGGGATGCAAACCACCCTGCTGCCCCCTCCCCAGCCCGGACCACCCCCATGGATCCCTCTCAGCTCTCCCAGCCCATGGTGGCTGGGGTTGTCCATGGGCACTTGGCTCTGTGGGGCTGCAGCAGACTCTGTGCCCCCCACCTGGCATAGGGGTGTGTGTGTGCAGTCCTAGGGCCCCCCAGTCCCCCAAAGGGCCTGTGCCCATCCTGCTCCAGCCTCTTCTCTGAGCAGTTTGTTTAATTAAGTGTTTTGCCTAATGGGATTGCCTCATTTCCATAACAAACTGGCGGGCTGTCATTAGGTGGGCTCCCTCATTCATTACTGTTAATTAGATATGGATCCCCCAGAAGGCGGCACAGGGTGATGAACGAGGCCCCTGACACACGCTATTACACATTAGCATTTTCTCAATACATCCGATACATCACGGCCCTCCGCTTCCTAAAGATATTTTAAATAAAATATTAGCAGCCCGCTGCGGGGCGGGCGGTGGGGGAGGAAGGGAGGGAGGTTTCCTGCCCCTCACCCTGGCCTCAGGCCTCCTCTGGGCTGAGAGAGGACCCTGAGAGTTGCTGAGATGCCCTGCTGCTCCCTTGCCAGCCAAAACAAGGCAGCCAAATCCACTCCTTTCCCCATCCTTGCCACCGGAGACGGAAAGAGGACCCTGACATCCTAGCTGCCAACCCCCTACCAGCCTGGGGACCCCCTACCACCCCCAGCACCCCATGCCCAGGGGGGGGAACAGCCATGGGGAGGGGTTAAATGCTCCATTGACCCGTCTGCAAAATGTTTGTAAACCAAAAGCGTTGGCGCCAGCCCCACGTTGGGGCTGGGGGGGGAACTTGACCTCCAACCTCCCCCCCCATCACAGCAGCCTCCTGGTCCCTGCTGCCCAGGGTAACCCTATAGCACGCTGGTGGCCCCTAATGCAGGATGTATAGATCTGTTGGGGCTGGGCGCCTCCTGTCCCCAACTAATGCAGCTGATGAGACTTCATTATGGGGGGTATGTGTGTCCCCTGAGGGGTGCCCTTCGCCCTGCCCTCCTGGCTCTACAGGAGGGGACACACACCCACACCCACGTTGGGGGACACCATTCGTGGTGGGGCAGAGATGCATCATTGCAGGGGGACGCTGGGGTGGGATGTCCTGCCCTGGCATCCCCCTGCATCTGTCTTTGCACCCCAAAATAGGACCACTGCTCCTGTTTGGGACATTACCCACACCCAGGGGCTGTGACATACGGTGTGGGGAGTTGGGGTGTGCGTGTGTGTGTGTGTGTCTCCTCCGCTGCCTCTCGCCTGCAAAGGGAAACACAGAAAGGCGGGAAGCACCCGAGAAGATTTATACTTGTTTAATTAATGTCAAATGTAGTTTACAAACGGGAGTGACAAGTACCTCTTTGTATAATATACACCGACACACAATCATCGACACACCGGAATATCGCTTTGTGCAACTGGGATTCTTTGGGCAAAGATAGGTAACTCCGATAGTTCAAAAGTGTATTTTTTTTTTTCTCTTTTAAATCATTTAAACTAATTACAGAAGAGGGGAAGTGGCAGATGCGTGTTACACACCGGGATGGATGCCCCTCTCCCCAGCCTTCCCCCTGCAGCCCCCCCCGCCCCAGCTCCCCGCCTTGAAAACAGGGAATGGGTTTACAATTTAAAACAAACAAAACCATAACAAAAAAGTAACCCCCAAACCAAAACTGATGACTTGTTACCTATGGTTTTACACGTACGCACACAGAGCACACGGCTGATCCGCAACCCCTGCCAGAAAACCTGGCTCCCACCTGGGGCCTGTTTCCAAGGAAGGGCTGGGATGGGATGTCCTGCTCTCTCCCCCTTCCCGTCTGCCTCTCAGCACCCCCCACCTGCAACACTGCACCCTCCCCAAATCTATCTCTGAGACACCAGTGCTGGCACCCAGGCAGCGCAGCCCTGGAAGGGTGGCACTTGCAGCCCAGCTGTGACTCCCCCAAATTTTTCCCCTCCTTTACAAACTCCCACCTGAGTTGCACTTTCCTGCCCTTCCCCTGCTCCAGTGCTGTCTGCTGGGGTTTCCCCAGCAGGGACACCCACTGCTGCAACCCCTTCCCCTGCCCACAGCCTCCCTGGGGCGGGCAGGACCTTCCTGGGGCATCTTGGCTTCCTCCTGACCCCAGCAGCTCTGCAGGGCTGCGACCCCAAGCAGGGGAGGCTGCAGCTCTCTGGTCTCAAAGGCCACCACACTGCTACGAGCTTGAAGAGGTGGGAAACCCTCAATTAGGAACTGCTGCCTTTTGCCAAGATGCTGATAAAAATACAGCTCCTTCAATACGGTTTGGTTTTTCCCCTTTTTTTTTCGGGTGGTGGTGGTGGGGTGCAGTGGGATCCTTCTGAAATCACTCGGGAGATGCTGAGGACAGCAGCTCCTCTGCTAAACAGCATCAGGCTGAGGGCAAGGAAATCATGATGGCACCATCACTCCCGAAGCATCCTGCCTCCCCAGCCCTTCCCTCTCTGGAACAGCCCTGGCAGCCCAGCGGCGCTGGGGGTCCCAGCTCTGAACCCCTCATCCATGGCTGTTTCCGAACCGTCTTAAAATGCCTCAGCCACGTTGTGCTGCCAGGTGGGATCTGCTTGGAAAGACCCTGCAGGAGCAGAGGGAGAGGAGGAACCTCATCTCCCCATCTTCTAGCTTCAGGGAGCTGTGACTGCCCGGGGAGCCAGGGATGGGCTGCAAGGCGCAGGGCTGGGAGAAGTCAGCACAGGGGGCGTGTGGAAATGGATCAGCATTTGTTTCTTGCATCCTGAAAATAAAAGAAAACAACAACAAAAAAGCAAACCAGGCCAGATGGCAGCTTTGGTTAAGGCTGAGGATATGGGAGGCAGGGACAAGCATGAGGGACCGCGTGGTGGAAGCAGGGGCTGCGGGGAGCCTCTGGCTCTGGCTGGAAGCATCTCCACTGGCTGCAGCCTGCGGGTGAGCCCCAGGGGTGGCTGTGGGGATGAGGCAGGGCTGGCTCGGCTCCTACCCTGGTGTCAAAAACCTCTTTTGCAAAACTCAGGCTTCAGGAGAGCAGGAGCCGGGGAAGCCGGCGTGGGGCAAGGCTGGCTCTGCGGGGCTTGTGCATCTCTGCTGGGCAAGCAGCTGAGCCCCTCCAGGAGAAGCCACCAGCAGGGCCAGCTTGTCCCCTGCCATCCCTCCTGGTGCCTGCCACCTCCCCACTGTCCTGCCTTGGCAGCAGGCACCAGGAGCAGCCCAGGCATCCCTGGCAGCAAATGCTGCCTGACTGGGGGGGAAAGCAAAGCATGGCAGGGGCAGGGGAGGGGGCTACGGCCTTGGAGGAAGCAGGAGGGGGGACAGCGGGACGCTCGAGCAGGGGCTCCCAGCTTGGGGAGAAGGCAGGAATCTGGCCAGGCTGCCTCCCTCCAGCTCCACACCGTTTGCCTCTTCCCCAGCCCCTGGGACAGGCAAAGGGGGCTGAGCCAGACCCCCCAGCCCTGCCCGGTCCCACAGCGAGGAGTTAAAAGCCATGTCTTTCCGGGGATAACGATTCTATTATAAATAGCCCCATTAGCTACAACTAATGACAAAAATCCACCTCCTCTACTCCCCATAAGTTCTGTAAGTTATGGGCAATGCTACAGCCATTACTAAAAGCTGTTAACTTCATATCTGAATGAGGAAATATACACCACAGAACATTAAACCATTTATATTATATATATGTATATATATACTTTTTTTAAACTAATGACTTTAATGCCAAAACTTTGCTGAACCAAGAAAAATATGGGTTTAATGTTCTCTGCTCATTTTTTTTTTTTTCTTCTTTAAAAAAATTACAACCCAAAAAAAAGAAAGGGAAACTTATTAGTATGTAATGTTTGAGTCTATCCCATTTATACACAACATTGTAAACATATATAATCTATATTACATGTGCTTCATTTCTGCCTGGGTGTGGGGTTTGTTTTTTTTTTTTTCTTTAAACCTTTTTTTTTTTATCACTAGAACACCACAAAAAACCAAAACAGAACCAAACCAAAAACCAAACCAGAACAAATAAAAACAAAACAAAAAAAACTGAACGAAGAACACAAGTTACAGGTTATTTTAACATCTTTCTGCCAAAGGGTCCCTTCCCCAGTCTCCTGGGGGCAGAGTGGTCAACAACACAGTCCAAAGGAGGGCTGGCGAGCCGTCCGCGATGCAAAGCCAGCTCCAGGGAATGGGTGGATGGGGAATACTGGTTTTAAAAAAGGGGGCTTCACAACAAAGGGTTTGGTTTTGCCCGCTGCAGCTGCTGAAGGAGGTCTCAACATGCGGGACCTGGGAGGTGAGGCTCCCCACTGCTCCTGTATCCTCGAGTCCGTGTCTGGAGTCTCTGGTTTGTGTTGGTTTTTTTTCTCCTTTAAGTTTTAAAATGTCTTTTTTTGTTGCTGTTGCTGTCGTTCTTCTCCCCCTTGGTGTGATGAGCTGAGCTGAGTAGCTGGGTCCCGCCCTCCCGCTGGGTCCTTCATAAGTAGATGCGCCGAAGGTCGCCAGGAGACGTGATGGTGTTGCACTGGGGACAGAGCTTCTTGGCACCCTGCAACCGGCAGAGGAGACAAACAGTGTGAGACAGCGGAGGGGGACAACCTGCAAGACCCTGCCAGTGGCCTGGAATCTCAGAGGGAGCAGCAAGGCCATCTCCTGCTCCCCTCCAGGTAGGGCCATGCCCTCCCAGGAGAAGGCACAAGCTGCAAGAAGGGGAGCCCTACAAGCAAGTCCCACTCCAGCCCCCAGCACAGAATCACACAGAAAGAGATGGGCTTGGAAGAGACCTCTGGAGATCATCTAGGCCAAACCCCCCTGCCAAAGCAGGTCCACCTAGAGCAGATTGCACAGGACAGCATCCAGACAGGTTTTGAATGTCTCCAGAGATGGAGACTCCACCACATCTCCAGGCAGCCCGTTCCAGTGCTCTGCCACCCTCGAAGTAAAGAAGCTCCTCCTCATGTTTAGATGGAATGAGGCATCTGGGCAGGCAGCAGCCTACAGGAGGCTGAAATCCAGAGCCCAGACACGTCACCAAACCTGGCAGGTATGAGGAGAGGAGTCTCTGCAGACAGACTGACCTGAGCACCCCATCCCACCTCACTGTCCTCGCAGGCTGCCAGGCAGGTCTGCTCCTCTCTGCTTCTCTTGCTCACCTGCACCCTGCCATCAAGGGCATGGGGCCGGCAGAAAACCAAGTGCAGTTTTCAGCTGGGATGACTGAACCGGTTCATGGTGCGACTGCAGCATCCCTTTCAGGGCCGGGCATGCGGGACTGCCTCGGCCATCTTGCAAAAGCCCCCAGAGCTGCTGCCACGAAGGGAACCCCCGTCCTGTCCTCCCCCAGTTCGCAAGAGTTGCTGCGGAGACCAGTCTGTTCTGCCAAGGTGAGCTGAAACCGGGAAACTGAACTGGGGCGAGGTAACGGGCGGCTGACATGAACGCTACAGGAAATAAAACAAGGGCTGATGTGCCATCTGTCACCGAGTCTGACAGCAAAAGGGTGTTAATAAGCCTCAGAATCGGGGTCAACCTAAGCCGGTCATCATTAGATTGGCAGATGTGACAGGCAGCTGATGGGAAAAATGACAGAAGGATGGCTCTGCTGCGAGGCAGCCTCCCGTCTGCAGCAGCAGCAGCGCAGGAAATGGGGATGCCCTGGCTTTCGACGCCGACCGCAGCCTCACCACGACCTCCCACCGCACAGAACCCAGCACAGGCTCTCTCTGAGCACCCCGTGATTTCGCTCCCCGCTGTCAGACAGGCCCACCCAGCGGCTACCACCCAGCGCTGGGCACAACAAGTGGGCTGACAGGGATGCAGTGCGCCGTGTGAGAGCCCGCCGGCAGAACCGAAGCCGCTGGGCTCAGTGATGCTGCTGCTCTCCCTTGGCAGGGCTCGTCCAGCACCTGCAGCAGGAAGCATGGATGCTTGTGGGACGTGGATTGAGTGGCAGGGCTGTGCCCTGCCACGCTGCTGTGGTATCGCTACCTGTATTTGGGGACATCCCTGGCAGAGGGGCTGGCACTGCTGCTTAAAAAAGGCAAGCTTAGAGCTTAGCAAAGGTCCTCTCTGCTCTGTGACAACACTTAGAGAGGATGGGGGCTTTCTCCCCTGGAAGCTCCCCAGACTAAGGAGAATCTGGAGGAGAGAGTACCAGGTACCGAAAATTTACGTGGGTGTAAGCAAAATCCACAGGGATGTCACTCTGAAGAGGCCCAAATCATGTTTACTCTGTGGTCCTGAGTACTACCGAAAAGCCCTCGCAGACCAGCCTTGAACCAGTCCCCTCCTGCCCACAGTGTGTATTATTCCTGGCAGACATGGACTTTGCGTGCTCGCTGTTCCCTGAGCTTTGGACTTGTGAGCCATCAGGCTCCTGCCTGATCCCCCCCTGGCTGCCTGTGGCTGACCTGCTGCCCCGACGCACCTGGGAACCACAGGCACCTACACCTCAGACCAGCCACACACAAAAGGCCTGTTGAACCAGAGTTGAAGGAAGCACGTAACAGACACCCAACACATCGCTCTCAGGGTGGGTGACAGACTGGCAGGGGGACAGACCACTGGTGCTGTGGATGGTGCCTCTTGTTCTGGTGCTGATGCCTGTGGGCACATCCTTCTGACCATCCAGGACTTACCTTATCCCCAGTCTAACTCATGTGCCTGTTTAGATGTTCAGCTTTTGGGGGCAGAGGCCATCTCAGTGCGCTTGTGCAATGCACTGGTCTCCACAGAGTGGACTTGGCCACGCTGGATTCTGGGAAGCACAAGCACAAACCACGACTAGAAGGAAAGGCCCTAATGAAATCGAAGACTGACTGCACTGGACTTTAACAGAGCTTGTTTACATAAAACACCTCTTTGCTTGTGCTCAAGACCAGAGCTTTGGATCTCCAGCACTAGAAGAGGGCAAGCTCTAACCCTGCATGTCCCAGTAGAATCTTCTGGAAGCGGCTACACAGACAGAAGAGAAAAATCTAAGTATCTGCCCCTTTTGTCACCCTTAAAGTCATTGCTACATAGCAGCATTGCCAAGGAGGGGCTCGATAATCTGGATGCAAATGCCACAAAACAGCCTGTTTCAATCCAGTCCCCGCATCACCAGGCGGTTCCCGGGTCCTCAGAGGCGCCTGTTGCATCTGGTTGGCCTCTTGGCATCGTCTTTGCAGCTGGAGGGTCCCAGGGGAAGTGGCAGGGGGGGTGCAGAGGAATTAATTCACAGCATGTTGTCAGACGGGCAGCAGTTGGCAGCTGCCCATTCAAGCTTTCCTGTGTGCCTGGACAAGCAGAAGTAAATGTGCATGGGGACTGTAAGGCATTCCAGATGTGACTACTGCATACATCTGTGCCCACGCTCTGCTTCCCGAGACAGGCACAGCTTATTGGCGAGAGGCAGCAAAGCATCCAACCAAGTAGCTGGAGCTTCTGCCTCTCTGGACAATGTACCAGGGACAGAGTACCTTCTGCAGGACCAGGTTCCTGACCCATCAAATGCCTGGGCCTGCCTTCAGCCTGGGGAGAAGGATGAAAGAAAGTGCTTGCTGCCACCTAAACCCGTGCCCCCCTGCTCCTCAGTGTTCCTGTGCAAAGCTGGAAAGCACTTCAGCAGCTATTTTCCTTTAGCCCTGCTGAAGCTGGGAGAGGTTTGGCTGTCAGTGGGTGGGGAAAAGCACTAAAAAGCAAATCTCAGCTGCTGCCATCTTGCTGTCTTGTGTCTCATGCTCCATTCTGGGACTTGGAGGTGGACATATCTGCCTGAGACAGCTGCAGGCAGATGTGCAAGAGCAACCTCACTAACACAGACTCGACAGCTCAATGTGGGACACTCTGGCAGGACAGATTCCTGGAAAGCCACCCTGACTAGGTCTCTCCAAAGGCTGCGCAGGTGCTCACTATGAGTCTTCCACACTCTGCCCACCGGATGGCAGAACAAGCCTGATTAAACCAACAGCACCTTTACCCCTCTCTCCAGTGGCAAAGCAAGGTCAGGCACACGATTCCTTCACACCACCAGGGAAAGAAGAGATGGGTGGATTTATCCTACCAGATTCCAGGATCTCTGTCCTGGAGATCTGCTCTCTGCACCACATTCTGATGGCTTCAGGGGCATCTGCTCTCCCCACCTAAGGCTCAGAGCTGCACACGGGCAGACAGGGCCAAGTTTTTGACCACATCAGAAGGCAGAACCCAACTGTATGTAGCTTGACCCATTTTCTGCAAAAGCCAGGCGACTGAAGCTTGCTTTAGGTGGTGGATGTTGCTTTACCTGCAGTTCATCTTGAGCTCTGGGTACATGGGAGGGAACAATGGCATCCTGGAGCCCTTCAGCAGCCCAGCCTGAACGCTGCACGTGGAGCTGGGCACAGGTCTCTGGGTTTCCCAAGTACTNGGTCTCTGGGTTTCCCAAGTACAGGTCTCTGGGTTTCCCAAGTACTTAGACTTGGTATTAAAGAGTTCAAGCAAAAACGATGGCTTTAGACCCTCGGGGAAGCCTTCTTCCTTTTTTTTTTTCCCTTTTCTTTTTCTTTAAAATAAAACCATCATCCTTTGCACACACACACACACACGTGTGCTAAATTCAGAACTAAGTCCCGATTCTGTCTTTTCAGGTCGCAATTGCTTAAAACCCTGTTCCTTACATCTGACTTTCCGGTGTAGGTGTACAACATTTACTGGCACGGGCATTTAAGCTCTCCTCTCTTGTAGAGAGGCACACAAGCTTGTACACACACACACACGCTGGCACAGGCACAATGAAAAANTTAGACTCAGTATTAAAGAGTTCAAGCAAAAACAATGGCTTTAGACCCTCGGGGAAGCCTTCTTCCTTTTTTTTTTTCCCCTTTTCTTTTTCTTTAAAATAAAACCATCATCCTTTGCACACACACACACATACACACCCACACGTGTGCTAAATTCAGAACTAAGTCCCGATTCTTTCTTTTCAGGTCGCAATTGCTTAAAACCCTGTTCCTTACATCTGACTTTCCGGTGTAGGTGTACAACATTTACTGGCACGGGCATTTAAGCTCTCCTCTCTTGTAGAGAGGCACACAAGCTTGTACACACACACACACGCTGGCACAGGCACAATGAAAAAGCGTTTGCTCCCCCACCGCTCACCTGCCAGCTGGGGTTACTAAACTTTTCCCTTGAAATAAAAATGCTGTGGAATAATAAGTCCCACCTGTCGGCCATTTCTTTCTTTCTTTCTTTTTTTTTTTTTTCCAGGTCCTTCTGCTCCTTTCATCATAGCTTCATGGAAAAGCCTTGATGTGTTATAGCTGCGTGTGCTAGAGTAAAGGCCACCTCAGCTTTTCCATTATAAACCCCAGTTTTGAGGGGTTTATAAAAGTCGGCTGCAAGAAGTTTGCTCCAGGGCTGTTACAAAGCAAAGAAAAGGAGCTGGAACCAGGATGGAGTTTATTTTTTCTCCTCCTTCCTTAATTAAAATTTGGCAACTGATTGATCCACAATACAGGCTAATCACTTGGGGTAGTAGCTTGAAAAATACATTAACGAGAGCTGAGATGTTGAGAAGTCGTTAGGGCTCACATGGTGCCAGGAAGGATTGGAGTATTTTGTCTTAAAGTTGCCTCTTGACGCTGCTATAAATTGGCTAAAGCAAGAAAATTCGAAAGGAAGGATTTAGGCACTTCCTGCTGTCCTGTGGGTCTAAAAATGGGTAGTTTCCAAGAAGAATATCCTGCCAGCCACAGAGAATAGAGAGAAACACACACACACAGAGAACAACTTCTCCTACACAGTGCCATCGTCAAACCTGTGCTCAAAACTTGCCTATTTATAAGAAGGAAAACCAAAGCAGAGAGATGACAGGAGGGACCCAAACCAAGAGCCAGCTTCTGCCAGGAGAGAAGCAGAACTCCAAAATCCAGTTCTCAACCATGGTGACAGCTCCCTCTCCCCATGCCTGCAACATGAAGTGGCAGCTTCTTCTCTGCAAATGCTAATTCCCAGAGCCGTGCACCACTGCTGATGTGGGGTGCCACCAGTTGTCAGGGTAAAAGCAAGAAGGAGAGCGTCCCTTTTCACAGAGCCTCCTCAAAGGATGGAGCTCACCACCATAGGTTGTTGGAAGCCAAATTTGATATATGTTAACAAGTGGGCAACCTCATGGCAGATGGGAACACCACGAAGGACCAAGCGCAGCATCCTGCATGTAGCTGCTTACTGCACCACCCCCTACGTTGCTGGAAGCACTAAGGAATCACCCAGGAGGATTGCTCTGGTCTGCACTGTTTCTTACCCAAATACTGCACCACCCCACATGGGATATAAAGTACTACAGCCTAGAAAAAGCGACAAGGTTAAGAACACAGTAGTGTAATCTACCAGAGACATAAATGGGCCATCTGAAAAGCATACCTATCTATCGATGGACACCCTGGAAGCACATTCTGTGATGAAGAAGGCTTTTTAGAAGAGATTTTTTTTCTTCTTGCTTTTGCAGTTGTCATTTTCAAAGAAGCCCAAGACAGAGGAGTACAAGCCTGGGGTCAGCAAATACTCGTAGGACGTGCTGGGTCTGGCCATAGAGGGATGGGGGAAACTCAGCAAACTGCACTGGCTCAAACCAACCCGCCCTCTTTCAGCCCCTGCATGCCTGCACCCACCAGCAGCTCCATCACTGGTAAACAACCTGACTTACCTTTAACTCCATTTACTTCAAACGGAAGGATACCAGGGTTTGGAAGATCATAGAATTACAGCCCAGAGGGACATCAAGAACTCGCTGACCCATTCCCTTGGCAAGATGACCTCAACCTAAGTAACTGCTGATGGACACACATAAAACCTGTTCTCACAAACCTCTAAGGATGGAGGCTCCAAACCTCCCCAGCAAAGCACTGCACCAGACCGCCAACACTCTTCCCAGGAGAAGTAAAATATGAATCTCACCCACTAGTAGCTGTAGGGTCCCTCTCAGTTAATGGGGAAGGATAGAGAAGGGGCAGACAGACCTCTTCCAGAGGGATAGTCATCCCCCATCACCCAGTGACTCAGGGCTGCAGTCCAACAACCCGTTGAGGACACCCAGCACAAGGACGGTCAACGTTCAAGGAAATGGACACCCCTCCTGCTGCCCAGGCTAAGCCTCCATCCTGCAACTGATCTGGATTTTTACAGCGGTTTCCAAAAGGGAACACGGGGAAGACACTCCAGGCTACTGTCCTGGTTTCTGCACAACTCAAAGATAGCAACTAGCTCTCTGCATGCAGGATGGATGGATAAAAAATGTCACTGAGAGCCCCAGACAATCAGCAAGTATGGAGTAGCTCATCGGTGTGGTTTGACACAGCAATACAAACTAGACACCCAGCTGATAAATCAGGTAGTAGCATTTCCTGGGAACCCAGGCACAATCACAGGAGACCAAGCAACACATCCTTGTATCCCTCTCCCTGTCTCTATTCCTGCTGTGCCTACAACCACAGAGCTGCCCACAGCATATGCACACCTTTAGCCTGTGTCCTCTGGACCACAGCCCTCAGACAGACCGGTTCTGCTCACAGAGCAAATGGAAGGAGAGAAAACCACTCGACTCCTCACGGCCTGAAGCTGAGTAAAAGATGGTTCCTCCCTTTCTCCATGGCCACCATGATGAGGACCGCCTAACCATCCAGCTTCTGTTGGCACGAAAGGGCTGGCTAACTCAGCAAGCACCATGATCTTGGTACTCTTACTCCCACCTCCAGGAGGTCTTTCTGCAGCCCCAGCCTTTTCTTCATGTTAATCCAACACAGCAACAGGAGACAGAGGTGGAGTCTGCTCCAGTGGATTCACAGAACTTGGAGCTGGTTTGATGCCCTGAGCTCCAGTAAAACAGTACCTAAGCTAGGGAGCCCAGCAGCCATTTGTGGAGTTGGTTAAAAACGTCTCCCCCTCTCCCATAGCAACAGAACAGTTATAATTTGGAACTGGACATCAAGAGCCAAAAGTCTAAAAACTCTATTTCCAGAAAGCCTAAGCGCTTTAAAGATTCAATCCTCACCAGTGCCACAGACACCTCGGAAGTTAGATACTAGAGATGCTCAGATCATTCCAGCATTGTATCCAAGAAAATATTTAAACCTTAACCCTTTTAAAAAACCACTTTGCCTCCTCTGGTCCATGCAGACAGATGCGAGCACCAAATTTCTCCGTCTTCAATGCCCTGCAGAAGTTTAGAAGTGCTCCCAGGCACTCTGAGCCTTCAGTTCCGGGGCCTTGCTCCACACACGGTCCTCCCTGTCTCTCTCACAGACACACTCAGGCTCTAATTTAATATTAGATCTCGGCTGGGCACACAAACCGCAGGCGCGCAGGAGAAAGGGGACTTTTCACCAGCAGGGATGGCAGATCTCCAGAATGTTCAAAAGGGGCCGGAAGCCCGACACAACCCGCCCGCCCCAACTCCTATTAACTCCAACAAATTGTTTATTGCACAACAGAAGAAAAATGCTGCCCCTCTCCCCCAGCCAAGTCTTTCCATGTGTGCTGCACGCGTAGGCTCCCTCCTCCCGCCCCCGCCGGGGAGCCGGCTTTATACCCAGGGAAAGGTAACAGCAGCGATTATTACACACACTATCCCACAGCTCCTCGCTTGTTAAAAAAAACAAGAGTCTCTTTTGTGCCCGAAATAAAAGGAGATACCTTAATTAGAACAATGCAGGTTGGTGAGCATTAAACACTGAGCCCAGCTGCTGTATGCCATTAAATTCATAAAAAAGGAGGGGGGAAGGAGGGCAGTCTTAACGAGATTACACACATTGACTTTGATCAAGACACAAAAGCACCAAGGCGTTCCAGGGTTTTTATTGCTGTCTTCGGGCTACATTTTAATGGTTACATTAGAAACATGCGAACACAGGCTGGGAGATTTTTTTTTGAGACGGGAGAGGGAGTGCAAGCATGCCTCGTGAAAAGGCCTAGTTTAATAAATTGGGGGCTGCAGGGAGAGGCTAGGACTGGGGAACACATGAGTAGCCACTTATTAATTGCTTCCCCTGTGCAAGTGCCAAGTCCTAACATGATGTCCTGCTGGACTATCCCCATCCCTCCTGCCTGGTCGGCAGAAGAGCCATGTGCAGACAGCGCACGGCCAGCTCCGTCCCCACCTTCCTCACGGGATATCTAGGCGAGGAGATGATCCCCCCACCCCCAGCAAAGGCAAATGCCAACCCCTGAGCACTTGGGAGTGGGGTTCTCCCCTTTTCAGGAGCAGCTGTGACTGCTGTACACGAGGACAAAGAGACCTGACTGAAGTTGAACTAAGTTTCTACTGAGCCTGCAATCGGTGCCACAGATTTAGAAGATGACTCGAGGCTACCAGGATGAGAAGAGGACAAAGACCTCAGAGCAAAGAAAATGAAAAAGAAATTAAGTGTTTTATCCTCTGCTGGCAGCAAGCACTGCTGAAGGACAGAAGTGCTCCTCGCTTAGCAAAGGTGGCAGAGCACACATTCATCCAAACACCTCACAGCTCCGTCCCCACATATGTGTCTTTTATAACATGCTGCTAAAATGTTTACAAAAGCTTGTATAAGCTAAATAGTGACGGGGTGTAGCTGAAGAGCTATAAAATACAGCCCAAGGGATCGCCAAGTTATTGAGTTGCTATTAGTACTCAAGCCCACAGGCACTTCACCGTCCTGGTAACTTTTCTTGGACAAGACTTTTAAAAGGCAAGATTTAAAGGAGCACGATCGGCTTAATCGTAATTCCAAGCACACAGCGTGTTCTGTAAACTAGATTTTGCAATGCCTTACAGGAACAGTTTCTTAGGAGTGGCATTCCCTTACATTTTTTTTTGCAACCCAACACTGTATCATCTTGCTAACAGGAGAATTAGAAAGCACAACCGACTATTTTCCACTCCCCAACCTGAGCAAAATGAAAGCTTGCGAATCAGCTGCGCGGGGGACATTAAAGGCTGATTATAAAGCCCGCAGTTTTAACACAGGAAAGGAAAACACTTTATTTAATAACACTGTAAATTTTAACTCCATGTCCTTTAATACACGTATAAATTACTACTGCACTGGGTCACCTATTTCAATATTCAAAGTAGTCCCCAATCTTCCAGACAGAATGGCATATGCTTGAAAACTGCACAGTGCTATTCCGAATAATCTGCAAAATACAGATTCATATTCATAAAGGCTCCCTTCCACATCATCTATCCTGAAGATGATTCCCTTTGCTTCAGGGGAATATTAAGTTTCTCAAAAGCTACCCATTCCATGAAATCTCAGTGGATTTGGCCTCCATTCACACAGCTTTACCTCTCTGCATGGATGCCCCACAGGAAATTACTGTAAGGCAAGGCTGTCCCCAGCCCAGAGCTCTTACATGAGCAATGGCTGTCCCCACAGCAGCAGAGGTGCAAGCAAGGGGCAGGGCTGCACCTTGGTCACGACTCAAACGCAACTCGCCAATGTTGAGGCTGGAGCGGGCTGTTAAACAGCAAAGCTTGGGAAGTCCACACGCCCAGCACTCAGAGTGGTTAAAATAAAGCAATAAAGCACCTTTCCCCATGGTGATTTAAATCAAGTCTCCCAGAAAAGAGGGAGAAAACTCCGTAAGTCAACAAGAAAGTAGCCAAGAGCCTCACCAGAGTCCGCAGCCAGCATTCTTCACAGTGCACGTGCCAGCACTGAATGGAAGTCAGGGGCATTGTGTAGGAGTCCTGGGGAGAAGAAGCAAACAGGTTATTCCTGCAGCAGGGATCTACCCATTCTCTGCTCCCAGCCCCATCAAAACGCCTTTCTTCGTGGGTAACACAAAAATGTAAGTGTGTGTAATACACAAATTTCTGTGATGTTTGTGCAGGAAAGGCAGAAAGTTTCCCGCAGCCCGTTTTCCTGGCTTCCCAGAACTCCCCTTGGAAGTCCATAATCCACTCAAGTGGTGACCTGGCTCAGCACAGTTATCGCAAGAGCATCCGAAGCTGCTGGGGCCACCTGCTATTATTCTCAGCAGAAAGGTCACCAGATCATACAAAAACCAGTGACAGGGTAGGTAAGATTAACCCTTATCACAACTCCTAGCTCTGCAGGAACAGCTTAACTACATCCCAAGAATGCTGCTGCTATTTCAGCAGACATGCCTTCTCCTGACTATTTTCTGTCATTGCTCATAAACCCCTGGGAATGAGCAGCAAGCTGCTGTCTCTCCTGTGGGATGAGAGATGGGGATTGCACCCCCATACCCACAGGTGGGGAGCTGGAAGAGAGAGCACCACACATCAAGCTGGAGTGAAAATTCCACCAAGTGGAATTTTCTCCCTCTTATCAGCAAAATAAAACCCGAAGGGATGCAAAGCTTTGCAGGCTCAGACCATCAGAGGGAGCTGCTGCCCTTCTTTAAGACGGCCCCAGCATCACCACACAGCAAGCAGGACCTCGACAACTTTTAACCGCTCAGGAAACGTTGCCGTTGTCAGAGCATGGGCTCTGCTCTCTCCTGAGTGTGTAAATCTGCACACACAGGAAGGGGACGCTGGAATACAGGAGTTTTCCAAGTTGGGGCTTTCTTGCCCCTGATAGGGATGGGCAGCTATCAATACCAATGGAACAGCGTAAGGCACACAGGAATTTCAACTGCTAAAAAGACCTAGCACCTTCATTTGGGAGGCTAATCGGTGTACAGGGACAAAGATGAGTTCCCCCACTCCCACTCAAAAAAGCAGAAAAGCTTCTCCCCTCCTCAGCAAAGATACCAAGACATTTCTGATTCATTACCACAAGTGGAGTGCTACTCACCATGCAAATGAGACATTTATAGCGGTCCCCACGGGAAAGCTGCCTTTCTAACTCACGGACACGAGCCTTTAACGCTTCAAATGTTGTCACTGCAGAGTCTTCTGTAATTCTGCAAAAGATGATGGAGAGTAAGCACCGCTGAGCACAGAAGATCGTTAAGAGTTCGGGGGGAAAAGGATCCCACAACAGGTACCGCACAGGAAACGGCAACGTTTGGACTAATACATCCAGCTTGTGGTGAAGAAGAGTTCCTGAAAAGCCCAGCGGGAATTCTTTGAGGTGTTCTACTAAACACTTCCAAACACACCACGACAGAATATAACAGGGCTGGGGTCGCCAAGCTTCATACAGAACAAGTTTCCACAAAACAGACATCTGAAGAACAGATTTTTTTGTTGTTGTTGTTTTTGTGGTTTTTTGTTTTGTTTTGCTTTTTTGCTTGTTTGTTTGTTTTCTGCTTCCTTTCCTGTCTCCCTTAAGAGATTCACTGGGGGCTTTGGACAAAGTTCTGTATGTCGAGGTAACTTGTGTAACTTGTGGGCAACAAGAGCTGCTCAAGACCTTAGAGAATCTTTGCTGGCCATCGACCTTGTGAAACACAAAACCAGCTTGCTGCACAGGATCAGCACAACTCTTTATACTGAAGCAACCCCTAGCTTTTTGGGTTCTAATACTGCAAAAAAAAATAAAAGGAAAAAAGAAAAAACCAAAAGCAATGGACACTGTGCCAACAGGGTGGCCATAAAAGCAGCTTTACAATCTCTGCTTTCCCATTTCCTAGGGTCATTTCTGATGGGCAGCATTATCTCTTTTGTCACAGAGCCGCTGTGTTGAGGGCAGGCAAGTGTATTTTCATGGTTCTGCAAGGCTGGTGAAAAGAGCAACTTGCCAACCTAGAGGCAAGGGCAGACAGCAACGCTTAGCAAATGAGATGCAGGGAGCGATATAGACAAGGATGTGTCACTCCAGCATGCTGGAAAATCCTATTGGGATCCCACATGGGGCAGGCATAGTGAGGGGCCCTCAAGCATTCCCCAGAAAAGGTTCAGAGTAAGGCACTGACATTAAGGCTCTCAATCTTGCACAAGAACAAAACAAACCAGCCGTTTTCAGGTTCGTCAGTGAATTATAGGCCTGTCCAAGCAGACTCCAGCTCAGAAGAACCTGAAGAACTTGCCACCAGAAGCTGCATCAATCACAACATAACCCACAACAGCACCTACGTGTTCTACCTTTTTAGAGGATGATTCACCAACAGGTGGCTAAAGCACGGCTCTGGTGGAATTACTACAACCAATACAGTGAGCTGCAATCTCAGCACTCCCACTACGCGCACAGACTCCCTCCTTTGTTCATTAGTCACTTGTCGCTGGCACACAGGGAGGGACCTGAGGTATCTCCCATGAGGGGATTCTGCTGGCTTTTCCCAAGGCTCTGGAAACAGAGTGAGTTGAAAAGATCTTGACTGATTTTTCTAATTATGACACTTCAGAAGGCACCGGAGCTGCAGGAGTGCACATGGTTAAGTACCAGTGTTATAAAGCTCCTCCAACTTCACTCCTACCTTTGTACAGATCAGACACTCTGCACGAGCTAACCGAGGTGAGACCTTCATCAGAAGGAGATTCATTGCAAATGACAGTTGCTATGAAATGGTAACAATTTCAATACTACATAAAAGGCAAAGAAATACAGGTCCCGTGATAGCCTAGTGGGTGAGGACTGCCTGGGGACAGGGACACTGTGGATTCAAGTCTTGGTATCAATAAATATTCTTTGGAGTGAAATGAAAGAGCTTCAGTAGGAGACAGCAGTCCCTGCTGTGCAACACCCACTTGCTCCTGCTCATCGGTATAAATCATTATCATCTCCTGGTTTGGGTTCTCACCCTCAAGGAGGAGTTGTTAGTGTTTTCAAAGAAAGCCTAGAAAGATGTTGGTTCAGCCTAAGGAAGAAAGAGAATTATTTATTTATAGCTCGAAGACCACTGTTGGATGAACAAATTGTTTCCCTTCCAGTCTAGCCCATCAACAACCTGATGCTGGATGAAGGCTGCGGCTGAATTTGACTTTCTGGAGCCTGTTTCTCCTTTCTGCTTGCATGAGGTTACTGGAGTTTTACAAACCAGTGACTGTGGCTCCTCCCCAAAGCCAGTGGCAAGCAGAACCTCCCTCTTGATAAATTCTCCTGTTATTATCCATGGAGCAGGGCAGGTGACTCAGCAAGGAAAGGGAAGAGTGGAATCCTTGAGCACATCCAAATAAAGGCCAGTTCATCCCCAGTAACAGTCAAAGCTTGAAAAGGAAAAATTTGCCTCTGCAACAACTGGAAGGGATAGAAAATGGCTTGTTTATAGAAGTCTAAATGGCTGACCCCCATCGGCCAATTTCAGAAAGTCTCTGAGATAATCGCACCTGTCCAGTAATAAACGAATGAATCAGAAAAGGAGGCTGAATAGAGGTATAAGCAATAACGCTCAGAGGCTGCCTGATACAATGGCCAATCAATAGGAGGGCTGTAGATCAGGGTGCTAGTTAGCTGGAAAATTACCGCACCGCTGCGTGCGTCACGCTGTAGGGATCCTGGACAATCAATGTGGGAGGTATTGATTTAGTTATTATCACTTCATACGCTCCAGACATTGTTAAATATACATTTATTAACAAGACTGGGGTGCATTGGTAAGAGAGGGAGCTTTAGCCACAGCAATATCTCCCGGTGCTGAACAAAGCTCAGCTCTGACAGACTTTAAATCCATGTTCTCCCTGCCAAGTGTGCTCTCAGGACAAATCCTGACGCACGGCATAGTGCCGAAGACGCATCTCTCATCTCACAAGAGAGAGATTCTGGCCACGAGTGAGTATTTTGCACTTGAGATTTCAGGAAAGCCTCCCAGAGCAGCAGCAACCAGGGACGTGGTGGCCAAGGGTCAACCCAAAGTGAGCGATAATTGCATGGTTGCTTCCGAAAAGCCGGAGGAAATGAGGTCAAGGGAAATAGGGAGAACATTAGTAAATAAAGGAAACTGGAACTACCTCCAGGGATGGAATAAAGACAAGAGTCACTTCCCATGTGTCTGGCTGCTGTGGTGGCCAGCACACTTGGGACACATGCCATTCCATTTAGTGACATTTTACCGTCAACCTGCTGCTTGTATCCTAAAGATAAGCATCGGCTTGCAGCAACTCTTCCTGCAGCAGCAATCTCGGGAACTCCCTCAGGCTTCCCTCTTGCGTGCACACCTCCTGTGCGCTTGCCCGGACACAGCTGGGGGCAGCCTGGGCAGAATTTTTACAGGGTAAGGTCAGGGTGGAGCGAGGGTCAGAAAGCCAAGCTCCACGGAGAGGGTAAGGCTGTGTACGAGGTACCCTGCCAAGGGGGGCAGAGGGAATTACAGGGAAAAAGGAATTGGCTTCCACAGCCTTGCCCGCCCGGCTTCGCCTTGACCTCACGCTGGATACGGGAGGGCTCTTTTAACAATTTTGTGCCTCAGCGCTCTGATTTGACGTGTTTGGATAATGTCATTTGTCAGCCTCCAGAGAGACCTGCTGAGCACAACTGCTGCTAAAAGCCGTGCCTTGAGCCCCACCGCTAGTGCTTCTCCAACCACGCAGGTGGGAGCGGCCTCACCGGTACCTGCGTTGTCCTCCTTGGCTGAGAAGGTATCATGATGGCATAGCCGTGCTCTACTCACTGTGGACCTACATGGCCACGAACAGGGGAGCCTGAGCAAAAACAGTTATGCAAGAGCAAGAATATGAAGGGAGGGCTCCTTGTGGAGGAAGGTTGGTCCTACATTTCTCTTTGGACTTTGTGGGTAACTCTTCAACAACTTGGCAGTCATCGCTGAGGATGCCGGGTACCAGGGAGCAAGTCTATGAGACTGGACAGTTATCAGTCTTTGTGCCCAATGCATGTTATTCTACTGGAAATAAGAACAAACTTTCCTCCTCTGCACAAATCCTTGTTTTGTTCAGGTAAAAGGCCAAAAGAAGGGCACAAAAATAGCAAGGAAGAGGAAAAAGGACCTATCTGTAGCCGCGAGCTGTTACTCGGCAATTGCCTCCCGGGAAATCTCCCCTGGGAATCGGCTGCCTCCCTGGCTCCTCTGCAAAAAAACTTAAACCCAAACGCTGGTTATTTGTCAAACATTAGCATGCATGTGATCTTTGTTTCTCCAAATTAAATCGAGCAATTCCTACCCGCTGTCCCAGTGGGCAATCACAAGCAATTCCGTTAATTAAATTATCTCTGATTCTGCAGCTCTGGAATCTCTCAATTGACTAAGTCTGTGCTTTATCATCAACAAAATACTGGACCAAAAAGGAAACAAAAAAATGCTGATGTCAAACTGATTGGCTTCAGTTAACCCTTCCCAGCTGGATATTAAGGGCTGCTCAAGAAACTGTTGGACTGGAACAAGCCCAAGAGCGAGAGCCTCGTACCAGAGATACCAGTAGCAGCTGTTCACTTGTGTTTCCTTTCCATTGTACAGAAAAAAAAAACAGACCAGCATACCATCACTGCATCCAGCATCCTGCCTATCTGAGCCACAGAAAGATGCAAACCGTTGGCTGCTGAAGAAGCAGAAAATACACCTCAAGGGATCAGGAAGCCCCTGGGAGCCCCCCATCCTCCCCATATGAAGATCTCACTGTTGAGGAGTCTCCAGAAAACATTCCCCTTTGGTTTATTTCAGCTGGATATAAATTTTCCTTTCTTCATAAACAGCCACACTGTACACAGCATTCCATAAATTTTTACAGTTCCACTGTTTGTATGTACCTTGTAAAAAACGCTTAGCACTGATTAAACGCACCACCAATAAAATTTCATAGGCTACTTTTGACACTTGATATTCTGACCTTCCTCTCTCTTCCTCATACATTTATTTTTGGTTTTGTATGCCTGTAAACACAGGGCAGCAGAGGGGAAAACGTACAGTACCACTGACAGACCCGAGAGTGATGTCTTTATTTTTAAACCGAGCCTTTATCTTCCTTCATCCAAGGCGCAGAGCCTGATCCCAGCAGAACATACATGCCATTTCCCTGCACCCGGGGGCAGAGGTCAGGTCGCCAGCAGCTTACATATCATAAATATTAGAAACAGACCGGTCGATGCTTTGAAGGCAGAGTCAAGCTAAAGGAAGAGTCCAGGAGCAGAGAAATCGCTCCTGGCCACATCCAACCACGGCCACAGACGACAACTAAGGTAACCGCTCCTGCGCCGTGGAGGAGAAAGCCTACTGCTCTCCTCGCTTTGTGGGGCACAAATCTCCCAAGACTTGATAAAATGATGCCAAAAATGACCCCAACGCTCAGTGCACAATCATTTAATCGCAAGCCTTCTCTCACAGCCAATTTATGTTTGGGCGAGAGGGCAACTTTTTCAGAGGAGAGACCGTGCTTTATTGGGCTGTAACCTGCTGCGCAGAGCTGCTCTGACACCGGTGACGCCGCGCAACGGCAGAGCACCACGATGCTGTCTCGGCTCTCACACATACGCTGCCTTCAACACCGCTCCCTCGCTATCAGGAGTTTCAAACGCTGACTAAAACCAACCCTAAGTCTTCTGGGACAAGAACTGCTTCTGTTTTCAACCCGCTGAAAGAACCTGCCCCCTCTTTCAATTTAGCATCACCTGCAGCAAACGCCACAGCAATAATACAGAGGGGTTATTTTGGCAGGTGTGAGACACACAGACACAAAGGCCTTTTGCACTTTACCAGAGTGCAAGAACAGAACATAAAGGTGAAAAAGAAAAACAAACACACACACAGACACACACACACAGACACACACCCCCGCCCCTAGTTTGCTACCAACAAGCAAACCACTTAAATCCATAAACAAGGTTTGAAAAGAAAAGTCACAGGCGGCTTCAAAGGGAATCGGAGACAGCTCAAGCGCTGTCAGTGGGTGCAGTCTCTGGAAGAACTCCAGCGTGAGGCACCGGTGGCAGATTGACTGCGAATCACCCCAGAACTGCCGGACTGGCACGACACGCCGTGATTTTATTTCACTAGATGAGCTGGCTGTGGCGGAAGGGGTCGGATCCCTGGCAGCAGCAAACCGTCCAGCAAAGCTGTCTGCAGCGGAGCCGTGTCACAACACACCAGGTGAAGTTTCAGACCCTCGGTCGGTGGGAATGGCAGTGCTGACAGCAAATCTCCTGGCAAGACACCGACGGTTTAGGAGCCTTCTTCCCCTTTATTTAGCTAGAAATCTCGTTTATTTGGTTTATTTGTTTTTAGACTAACCTCCTTTAAAAAGGCTGACTTATAATCCTGTAAAGCATTGTCACATGCATTGAGGAAATTGGCAAGGATGCTAATTTATTGTCCTCTAGGAAAAAAAAAAAGAAAAAGAAAGAAGCCCTCTTTCCTTGATTAATGTATGTTTTTGTATTGTAAGATATTAAAGAATGTTGCTTCACCTGTAATTATAGAGAATAGTTTATTTTGGCAAAGTGCCCCGGCTTCTGGTTGCCAAGTTATGAATAATGCAATGTTCCCCATTCTAATTTCCGTGTTCTCAGTTGCGAATTTGGAGCGGGGGTGCATGCGAGGGCACACACAGACACACACACACAGACACACACACACAGAGACACAGACAGACAGACAGACAGACAGACACACACACGCGATGCCGATGAGCCCTCCGCCACGAGCGCCTCTATTTTATACTTGCTTGCACAACTTGTTAATGCCGGCATCTGCTTGCCAAATTCCGAGTTTGCTTCTGACTAATTTCATCTCGATGCAAACCAAAACTGTTGTCTCTTTATTTTTAATTCTTCCCCCCCCTCCCCACTCCCGGAGGAATTACTTCTCTTACATTTGCATGCACCGCCGCGGCACCACTGAGGGGAGCTTACTGCTGCAAAGACGGCATTTTAAGCCGCATTTAGTAGGGACTTGGGTAAAGATTCCCCGAAGAATTTAACGACAGCAGAATTCATTATGCTTTCACATCTCCTCCGCCTCCCTAACACGGAGCCCGACGATGTCTTTACAGAAGCGGGAAGTAAATTCAGGCGCTGGCTCTTTCCCTCCCTTCTCGCCTTTTTTCTTTCCTCTTGGCCCGTGTTTCGCTGGGACACATGTGCCCAGCCCCAATCAAAACAGAGACAGATGGCACCGCTGATCATTCCGAATGGAAGGAGCCTCGCAGTCAGCATGTTCAGAGGCATTTGTAGGGCTGCGCGGTATCCGCCGGCCACTGGGACTGATTCAAAGAGGCGGCTAGCGAAAGCCTGAGCTCGAGCCAAAATCTTAAATGTGCCATTGGAGCAATTATGGTTCGACATGAAAGCTGGGAGAAAGAATGCATGGGTCATTCTGATTTCGATTTAGAGACTGTGTCCCCTGTTCCAAAGAGAAAATAAATGCAATCCCATTGCTTTCCTGGAGCGGCTTTGGCCATAAAGGAAAAAGGCAGTGCTACCAAAGAGTGTTTTGCTGCAGGAAGGTTCTGTCCAGACAGCACGGGCTGAGGTAGAAAATGATTCTCTAAACAAAGTTCCCAAATAGAAATAATCACACCACTAATGCGTTAGTATCTCAGCTCGCTTTTCAAATGTATCCTTCATCCTGGTGACCCTAATTTTATTCCTAACAGATTTGTGAAGGTGCGTCATCTTAATAGGAGCCAGGGCCACAAAGAGCAGGCAGTGGAAATGGAACATGCAGCTGAGGGACCAGCCTACTGAAATTTGCTTCCTTCCACAAGTAAAAACACGTCTGGATTATGACCAAGCCCCACGTACAGCTAGGCAGGTACATTTTTCTACTAGAAGACTTATGGCAGCTGTAACCCATCATCTTACTGTGGCCTGGAGGTGGTCTAGGATTATTGGTAGCTTTGGTTGGATGATCAGGGCACAAAATTATACAATACCCCTGAAGTGAAAGAGGAATAGCAAATTCCTAGGGCTGAGAGGTGTTCAGAAGGTTGGACGTGCAGCTGAGTCTGGCGGGCAGGCTCTGTGCACAGCGAAATGCCTTCTACTCCCATGGCCTGCATCCAAACGGCCGAAATAAACAGGAAATATCTATGTTACTAGAGCAGCACTCGGATTCATCTGCAGCCTTTTAAGGGCTTTACTGTGGAGGTGATAGGCTTTCCAGAACTTCCATTCATGACCGCTGATTGGAGGTACACAAGGGCAGTGCGATAACACATCCTCCAGGCAGCTTCCTACAACTGCCGCTGCCGCCCTAGAACTTTTACACCGTGGCTGCTTCCTTTGCGGGGAAAGAAAGGATCAGAATTAGCATCATTTAAGATAATCATGCCTTCAAAAAGAAACATGAGGCTATTAAAGGAGGCCACGGCACATTAGTATCGCATAACCAACTGTGGTCCCAGAGCTGGAAGAGGAAACCAGCAATGCAGAGGAAGGAGAGGTCACGAACTGGCTATCTGAGGGAACGCTTATGCAACTAAGGGGCAAACAGCAAGCTTTTTTTGGGGACAGAAGCTGTCAAAAAAGGGAAAAAAGAAGAAGAGAAATAGGATGAAGTGCCTGCAGCAGTGGGGGAGCGACAAGTATTGACACTGAAGCGAGGGGCAAAAAATCAACACGGATATTAAACTACACTAATTACATTACTTGCTATTAGACTGCTTGCGTAAAGGCAGCGCCGGGTTCCGCGTTACGGAGGCAGGGGAGAGAGGAAAACACAATGAATTCTTAAATTGTTTGGGAAATCTTCACCAAGCTCAGACTAAATGCGGCTTAAAACTCCTTCTTGCAAGAGTAAGCTCCCCTCAGCGATATTGGAACTGTGCATGCAAGTGTAAGAGAAATAATTGCAGACTCTACGGTTGTCCCAGACAGGGTTTAGTGAGAAGTAATACCAACAGGGTGGGGTTTTTCTGGTTTCATATTTATACTTACTATCTGTAGTCTAAGAAATGCATAAACTACCAAGAGCCGGCCTTAATGACAACCGTCCTGTTGTCCCACAGCAGCTGGCACGGCACAAACACTTACCGAGTTCTGCCACAACCATCAGCAAGTGCCAAGGAAAGCAGTAGCCCCATTACGGCCAGCAGGCAGCCAGCCTGGGTGGCCAGGGCTGCCCTTCACCAGATGCACGAGAGAGACAGCAAACTGGCAGTGGAGGGGGCACAACATGATCCCTTTTCTGCTCTTCAAAGGAACATTTCCATCCAAAAAGGGAAGGCAGCCCGTGTAAAAATAATTGTCAACATTTCTCTTGAGAGCATCTGGGCACCAGACAAACATTCCCTAAAAACAGAATCAGCCCCTGCCTCCTAATTCTTGCGGCGTAGGTAGGGGATGTGAATAAACAGTCACATCCTCAAAATATTTTCAGAAGGAACACAGCAGGATCTACAATGCTCCACCAGAGACGTCGTTAAACACAACAGGCTAATTTTAGGGACGAGTCCTCTTCTCTGACAAGCTGCTCACACATCTAAGGGCAGAATGCGTTTGCTAGAAGGCAGCTGTTTGTGTTTTATAAGCTAAAGTTTCTCTTACCTATAGAATAACTCCAATATTTCACAGGGAATCATCATCCATCTAACTGAAGTACCCTCTAACGGACCATCAGCCTCATATCCCCTTTGAAATAGCACAGCTGAGCACTTGCTGGGCCACGATTTATTTTTTACCTTCTAAGACATCTTGCTAACTCTATAGCTCAATAGTGACAGTCGAATTTCACACTGCGATAGCCCCCCATCGATTTTTCACTCCCAGGAAGCAACTCCACAAATTAAAGTTAACAGCATTTCTGAAACTAAGGAAAAAAAAAAGAAAAAGAAAAGAAAAGAAGGGGCAGGCAGAGAAACACGAATGGCAAGATGCTTAAACTGCACCTCCACCATGGGAATAAAATTCCTCCCTGGGGTTTTCCCCACTTAGGGGACAGCGATGCTACTGCCCCCAACACCCACAGCCACCTTGGGTTTGCAGACACACCAGCTCTGAAAGATCTCTGGCTCAACAGACATCAGAGCCTCTCCTTAAATGAAGATGTCAAAATCTATAGAAAACTGGCCCGAGATGTGAGAACGGGACCAAACCTCTGGACACAGCTGCACTAAACAGAGACACCGCCTTCCCCCTGGTGCGAGCTCGTAGGTCCAGCCTGCCTCGCTGAGCTTGTTAACCACTAGCCCATGATGAACCACGACGCTGATACGACTTCAGTTGGCACAGTGGTAATAACGTTTGAGACTGTCATTGGCACAAGCGATTTCTACCCAACAGTTAAAAGAGGGGGCAGAATAAAGAAACACAGCCCAGCGCTCTGCTCTCCTGACGGCACAACCTGGAGGATGAAGTAAGGCCACCGGTCCCATTTCATAAAGAAATGCAGCATCTACCTGTGCACCCTTCCAACACTGAGCACCAGAGTACATTGCAGGCACGTATTACATACCACTGGATTACTGAATGGATGGACTAAATCCTAAGAAAGTGAAAATTCTGGACACAAGCAGCAGTCAGCCCAGCAGTGCTTTCTCAGCCTGGCTTTGACAATTCCAGGCTTCAGTTCAGCTTCCTGGATCCTGCCTCAAGTTTACGTGGACTGATCTAGGAGTGAACCCACCAGCAGCACCACGCTGTCTCTGGGCAGAGCACAAAGGGTTAGCTCATTTATGGCTCAAGTTAATTTTTTAATTCTGTCTTTGCTATACAACGTTCTTGTCTCCCACCAAAGCCTATTAATGGTGTGACACTGTGGAGAAGGGCTGGGGAGCGCTTATCCTCTGCTGTGAATTCACAACAGCTTCTGTTTCCCTCTGACACACCGGCTTAAGCGTGGCTCCTTCCCTTTTAGGCCTCTGCTAATCCTCTGGCTTCACACTCGTGCTGCTCCCATTTCTGCTGTCTGCCCGGGAGCAGGGTCCCCACGACAGACACCGCCGCCTCCCCAACTGCTCTCACATCCATGCCTCCTTCCATGAAGACCCCAACCTAAA
Source organism: Jacana jacana (assembly GCA_013400555.1). Lineage (NCBI taxonomy): Eukaryota > Metazoa > Chordata > Aves > Charadriiformes > Jacanidae > Jacana > Jacana jacana. Next base: position 114,305 of record VZTM01032509.1, read on the forward strand.
CTTTGCTTAATTTGAACTGATGCTGCCGTGCTGGAGCCCCTCTGGAGCTGATGCTTTCAGAACAGCTGGACTGGAAAGAGGGGAGGTGGGAGGAAAGAGGGGATGAGAAAAATAAAACAAACACAATTGCTCTTTGTCTCTAAAACCCTCTTTTTAACCCAACGAGCATCTTATCCAGTGAAGCATGATGAGCATGAAGTGTTATATAAAGAAGATAATTATAAAGGGATTTAATGCTTGGCAGGCTCCTATCGCAAGGTTTATAGTGGAGGTAGCATACTCACTTAACCAGCCTTGTGTCCGGGTTTGCTACTACGTGGGCAGCACGGCTGGGGCCGAGCAGAATCAGAAACAAGATTTGTTTTATGAAAAAAAAAGAGCACAGCCCCCTTCCCACCGAGGATGGCAGCTCCAGTCCCACCTCCTTCCACTTCTGTCCCATCCCTGATTAATGATGTTGTCTGCCTGATTTATGACCCACCCCAACAGATTAGAGTTTCCCTCTTCAACCTCCCCCTCTCCTCTTTTACCCCCCCCCCCCAGAAGGCACAGCCACACTCCGCTGGAAATATTAGAGAATTATTAAATAAACATTCATACGTCATGTCTCTTCCCATACTGAGCTCATCGTAGTCAACGCTCAGCGGCCGGGTCCTGTTTGCTTTGGGGCTGACACCAAACAGCTGGAGTGATTCATGGAGAGGCTGGCTACAATGCTCTCTGCCATATATCATGCTCGCAGCGCTCCCTGCCCCGGCGGAGATAAACTGATCAACCACAACGGGCTGGAATGAATTTATGACAACACAAAATTGAGGAAAACAAATGGGAGGTGACCCAGTGGGCCACTAACCCAGACTCTCTCGCTGGCCTGCAATCTAGTCTGGTGGCAGAAAGCAAAATTGAACATTGGCACTCTGAATTAAGATGCTGGCTTTTAACCCCGGGGAACCTCGGTTTCAAAATGGCACCAGATCCTCACGGGCAGCATCTGGGGAGGGAGGGGAAAGGAAGACTTTTTGCAGGGAAGGTGCTTTCTGTAGCTCTCAATGCATGAAGGAGCTTTGGCTCAGAGCATGACGTTGGTGGAGGAGTCGAGGAGGATGCCTGGGTGATTAGGGACTGGCTGCTCTCTCTGAGGAAAGCTGCATCTGGAGGTAAAGGAGCATCACACCAGCTGAGCTCTGCCTTCATGGTAGCTGGAGTCTTCAGCAGATGGGCAGAGCTCAGCTGAATGCCATGCTCCTTGAGCCTCCAGCACCCCAGGGCATCTCCTAGACTCCTCACGTTGGTGAGGTGAAAAAAGCTCAACAGGGCTGAGACACTCCACAGCACTGGGAAGGAAAGGTGGGACCAGTGCCACCTCTCTCATTGCCTGTGGCTGCCATCTGAAGTTCAACACAATGCAGGTGAGGTCAATGGTGAGAAACCTGTCCAAGCTACCAAGGACCTAGCATGGCTGTGAAGGAGAGCTGGGACCAGCACCATGTCTCTTGTTACCTGTGGCTGCCACCTAAAGTTCAACACAACACAGATGAGGTCAAGCTACCAAAACCATAGATGATGATGACGTGGAATGGCACAAAGAGCAGGGCAACAAACACAAGACTTACCCCAAACCCCAGCTAGCCATTCTACACGCAAAAGACTCTTCCACAAAACCCTAAGTTTAGATTAAATTAACTTGGCTCAGGCAAAGAGCTTCAGCTGCGTGCCAAAGAGAGGACCGCTTGCTGTACTGCATTAACGGATTAAAACCCAGCCACACCAACTCTCCCGGCCCAGACTTATTTTTGGAAGAGGGAAGGGGGAAGGAACGTCATTCTTATGAGAGAAGGATCAATACGTGGATCGCTGCTAACTCTATTAGCCGCCGCTCAAAACAGAGAGCACGGCTGACACAGGTGGTAAACCATGTGCTTCTGGACACTGCTAAAAATGCTAATCAGAGGCTACCCGGGGTTTAACATGCCAATCAATAATGCTCAGATTTAAAGGCAAAAATTAAAGTTACAAACAATGGAGTAAAGTGATGCTGCCAAAAACTTCCTGTAAGCGCCACCCAAAACAAGAAAAATGAAACCAATTTAGCTCCAGATTAAGAAACAGGAACTAGAGATGAATCAATTTAGCCTGTTGGGCTGGGTCGCCATATATCATGGCTCAGCAGTGGAGTGAGAAGCAGACAGACAGTGTGAAACCCTTCCCCCCTCCTTTTCTGTAGGCTTCTAGCTCTGATCCCTGTTATCAATTAATTTAACAGAACCCCTCTACACAGACAAGCACACAGAGCATTCAGACTCCTTAAATGGCAGGACAGAAACTATTTATCACACACAAATCTCAAAGGAAAGGAGAGAGAGGAAAAAAAAAAAGGCAGATAGGAATTCTCCACCTGAAACACCATCTTGATTTCTCAACCTGGGTGAAATAAAAGCGCCTCAGATAAAAAGCTCTCCCTGCTACTCTCAAAGAAAAAAAAAAAAGAAGAAATCAGCATTATTGGAAAGACTCAGCAAGACACTTGAAGGGTTTTCCCATAATTTCTCTTGGGTTTTGCTGACTTCTCGCACCTTTTGCGGAACTGAAGCTCTGGAGGGGCAAGGTCATTGCGGGGCAAGGTGCGCACACACACACACACACACGCTCCCCCACTTCACAGTGGCATTAGCACGAGTGTTGTTTGGAAAAGATTCCGGGATCCTTCAAAAGGTGCCAGCTAAAGCCCCTTTGATCAGATTATTAAAGCTATGTCAATTTTATCACTTGAGCTCAAGTGTTCTGGAAAATGTCAAATCCTTTCAGCTCCTGCAGTTTAAAGATTTTCAATAGGAGTGGATCTGGGAGGGTGGGGGGCTGCGGGGCTGACAGGCAGGAGGCCGAGGGGAAGCCGAGCAGCGGCTGAGACAGAGGCTGACAGATGAGGCCAGAAGGGATGAATCCTTGCCACTGAGACAGCACACAACGGTTGGCTCGCTCTAAGGACAAAGCTGCTTCTTCACTGACCCGTGAGCTCCCAAACTCAGTGGTCCTTGGCCAAAATCTGCTCCTGGGAGCATCGACCAGCAGACAGCCCGCGTTTGGGCCATGCCAATAAAAAGCTTTGTAAAAAGGAAAGTGCCGAGACAGCAAAGCAGTGTTAAAGTTTCCTCTGCAGCAGGGAGTTTCCCCAGTTAACCCCTAACTGTCAGCGTATCCTGTGCCAAAGACACAACCTCTCGAGTCAGGACCAGGGCAGGAGGAGAACAAACTACATTAAAAAACCCACAACTTTCTGTAAAGTCAGCTTAATGCTACCATCAGGTTCTTTCCCCATCCTGAATTATTGTTAGACCTCATCCCCAAAATGTAAATGTCATCTGTTTAAAACCCACAACTACCTCATTGCTTCCACCTCGTTCAGGCTGTTCTGTCTCTCACCTCGTCTTGGGGGCAAAATTTTATGTCAGGCAATAATTAACTCAAAACACCGCCCCACCCCAATTAATGCAGTCCATGGTAGCAGTGAAGAGCCTGTAGTCTGAGGCTTGGATCATCAGATCTGGCTGAGTTGTAAGACACCTTAGCAGCAGGTGGAAGGAGGATGAGGAGAGAAGTTTTTACTGAAGTGCTCACAGCAGCTATAATAGTTTTTTTCCACTCTGGACTAGGCTGGAGGATATCCAGTGAGCAGAAAGGGACAGGACAGGAGATGGCCAGGAGCCCCTGCACTATTGTATATTCAAACACTGGGACTCAACCTGCTGAATCAAATGGGGGGCTGTGGGTAAAAAAGTCAGGAACCAAAACATTATTTCCATTAGCAACCAGGTGAAGATGAAATCTGGATCTTAAGGGGTAATAAATTTTATCAGTGAGGCTTCTGCCAGGTTACAGACCTGCTGGGATTGCCTTCTGATGGAGAGTGGAACACACAGGTACCATGGAAAAAAGAGAATAGAGAGCACATGAAGGACTGCCCTCAAAAACCAAGATGCGACAATAAGATAACTTCTCCAGCCAAAGCAGGATCCCATGACACATGGACAGCAGAGGTCTTGCAGGGGGGATAAAAAAATATATCAAAGGACAGCTTGACAAGCCAATTGTTTTTCTCAGGTTAAAGTGGGTTTGAATCTTCACCTCCCATCCAAAGTCCCAGCTCTAGTCCAACCTGCTACACACCATGCAACACACCTGAGAACCCACCGTAATTAGTATGTGGTGGAAAGCGTGGCTCTATCTATTTGCATATTTTAAAATAAGACAGTGTGCAATGGAGGAGCCCTTTGAAAGCTGCACTCAATTCCTTGTCACTGGGTGCCGGCCCATGCAGGTATCTGGAGAACTCCCCACAGGCCCCCTGTGGACACAGCAGCAGCAGCAAGTCAGGACACCAATAGCTCCAAGTCCAGGCTTCACGTTGGAGCACAACTTTCTTTCTCTGTGATAAAAACTTCAAATATGCCTTCCCTCAGATGAACACTGCTTCTAGGAACACCAGATGGGATACTATCATTCCTTAAAACAAGAAAAATGAAAGCTATCCACTTTACACTCACTTTTCGATGTCACTGTTCTTACAGGTCTTCTGCATGGTCTCCTGTTTACTGCTTTCACCATTGCTCGTTGAGGGCATTTCTGTTGAGAGAAGAATGGAAAAATTAGTAAAAGAACATTTGATCATTTGCAATGAAGCAGTCTGAGCGAGTTAGAGTTTCAGAAGCAGAGGACCCCGATGAGTCATTTTCACATCAATTCTCGGAAAGAAACAGACCGATGCTACGTGTCCCTGTCTGGCCAGGAGGCCCTCTCTCTGTACATGATTCAGGGCTGAAGATACTGACCAATCCTTGCAGATGTTCCAGTTGTTCAAGCCAGGATTTAATTGAGAAAGTTTTGATGCAGCTGCCATGCCAAAGTGTACTTCTACAAAGGTGGATCTGGAACAAATCCACTCAGCCTAAACCCTGCTCTCAGCTTTGCCCTTTTTCTGAAAACCCTCTGACACAGACAGGGAGAAAAACATATGCCAGGTAACTTGTAGGACACAGCACTCTGCTCATAACTCTCCTCTAGCAACCATGCCATGGCCTTACCCAGAACTGAGGGGGGGGAATGTGAGAAACCAGTCAGAGACGAGCCAGACAAACTGTCCTAGGGCCAGTGCCTGGGCTGTAGGTTCAGGACAGTGGCTTTAGACAAAAGGTAGGAAGAAAACAGCTCACAGCAAGTGCCACCAGGACTGCTTCCTCACCACCTCTGTGGCTGCAGTTACTGAAACTGAACCCACCTACAAACGAGTGCTCCTATATCACAGGAAATGAATGTGACTGCCTATCCCACAGAAGAAAATGCCTGCGATAGATATCCTATGTTCTCCATTTAATCATCATCATGCCCTTGGCAAAACTGGTTCTACTCACCCCCCCTCCCAATGGAAAGCGGTTATATCTTGTAGGTACTTTCAAGGCTGGGAATCAAATGCCCAAAGCATTAGAGTAACAGAACAGGGAACAAAATCATTGGGACATGTCTCTTCAGGTCGCTGAGCTTCAGTTCCCTTCCTAAGGGAGCTGAAGCAGCACTGTCCAGCTTTGGAAATGGATTTGGCATCTACAGCTGGAAAGCGCCAGGTTTTATTATTCTCATATTTCCACTAGGTCGCTGCTTACACTTACAGTGCTGCTGGCATTAAAAAACAACCAACCAGCAGCTGAATAGGTCTAACACTCTCCTCCCCCCTTAATGCTATGAGCTTTCAAATAACGCATGCAAAGGTACAAGTTCACGTTCATTCGTTTGCTCTGGAGAGTCTCAACTACAGGTCATGAAGTAGGACAGATGCTGGAGTTCCCACTCTAAAGCTGCAGGCTACAGAGCTGCAGGCTTGTTATTTGAAAGTGGGCCAGTTAGGACAAGACCTACTCAACAGATCCTGATACAAGTCTCTAGCATACCCTTTTAAAGAAGGGAAGATTTTAAGAAAGCAGTTGAAAAAACCTCAAGCAAGTTTAAGTCCCACAGCAGCTGAACACCACCATCACACAGTCAAACTCTGATGGCTCCCTCTGTGAAACAGCAGTTTGTCCTTCAGTGAGACAACAGCAAGTCAATCCAACCCCCATCTCTTATCACCGTACCAGTTAAAGTCGCATTTTTGGGAACTCCTCTGGCTGCCACACTGTGCTGTAAAGTTTCAAAAAGATAGTGTGATTGTATGAACATGTGTGTGTAAGTGCTGGTACTGTGCAAGAGCATTTCTAACTACCACTTGCCACCCTAAGAAGCTATGGAATATCTGCCTGCCCTCCTTTTTGTAGTATACAAATTCATAACTTACAAATTCAACACTCACCGTCACTGGCCCATTTGGAAAACTCTGGTGTTATTCGAGTACTGGGTGTGCCACCACTGAAAGAGAAAAGGGCAGAATGTTAAAGGCTGAATACAGACAATTTTGCTGCTTGGGAAAAGCTCCCCCTTCCAGCCACCACTTCTGTCTCAATACTTCCATCTGTCAGTCTAGGTTCCAAAATGCGAGCGGTTGGCCTGCTGCAGGAGGTGGTTTTGTGCTAGTCCCCATTTCCACTAGTGTTCTCCCAACCTGCACTTCTAACTGCGACCTCTGCTGAATCCCACGGGGGCTGTGATGCCGACTGAAGGATGGGATTCAAACAGCACCTGTGACCGCAGGCCCATTTCTGAATACACAGTTTCAAAGATGAAAACCTTACTCATGAACAGAAATCCTTTGTGTTGCCATAGCTTCTCCCTTTAAGAATAACTTTACACCTTCACAAGCCTCATCTTTTCCGTCTTGCCATATGAAGAACAACAGCACTGAAGTACAGACAACTCCTAACCCTGTCCATTCTCTTGCAAGCCAGTAACAGAGACTGTAAGAGAAAGGCATCTTCTGAGCAGGCTGGGCACCCATCACTACTTGACACTTTAGCTCTATGAGCCAGGAGAGCTGCACTCAAAAGGTAAGGTAGCTTTAGGTTGCAGGGCATCAGCTTTTGTACTTGCATTTCTACAGAAACTTAAGAGAATTCAAAAGTGCTTTTACAAGAGACATAATTTCTCCTGTTTTAGAGATGTGCAAGCACCGTGTCCAAACAGCAAGACAATGTGTCAGGTGCAAACCATATGAAGGAACTGGGTCTCCCGGCCTTAGGTCCTCAGTCAACTCACCAAGCACTAGGTACCCACAGTGACCGAAAAGCTGGTACCCCTCCTGCTACAACACCACTTTCCTGGATCTGAAGGAGCTTCAGCATCTTTGGGGCCCTTCTTATGGACGAGCACGGTTAGCAAAGAATTGAATGGACCAATGGTTTGGATCCAGTTGGGCAAATGCCACTTTTCTATGGAGTGGAACCTAATTTTAAGCTAGTGTTTGTGACAGGCTAAGCAGTAAGAAAACTTCATTTCACCGCTCTATCAATCACTTCAACCTTGACCTCGCAGCATCATTCAGTGAAAGAGATAGAGGGCTAAGTTAAGCCCTGTTTTATGCAGGGCAGGGAGCTTAGAAAGCAATCCTACCTCCCTGGTAAAGCTCATTTTATTTGCCTGAAATGTTTTCCCAAGAGCCCTGAACGCTGGCTGCTCACCTTCTCCACAAGTGTATGTGGGCAGAGCACACATTCTGCTCTGATGTGCCCCAAGCCCAGAGGCAAAGGCAGGATTAGTTTGTGTACCCCACCACGCATAATGGGATGCAAGGAAATCATACCCTGGGCGCCGGACTCTTCTGAACAAAAGCAACATGTGCTGTTGTGGATGGCATCATGTTATACTAAGAGGCCACATTTCATAGTGAAATAACATGATGATGCATAAGGCCTTATTACAGCACAGTTTCCCATTGCCAGAATTCACCTTCTGTCCAGCACTGCTCCGGGAGAAGATGGCACTGGCTGGGCAGTGGCGTAGTTAAGGGAGGGAGAGTGTGCAGAGAGGCTTTATGAGGCTGCACAAATGGAAATGGAGACCCAACATCACACTAAGGTTCTTTCTAAGTCTCTCTCGTTGTGACCCTTGCCCTCAAGCTAACAGGTGTTTTCCACAAATTGAGATTCCCCAAAAGTAACAAAAGCAAATCAGAAAGGCACAGTACTTACTTTAAAACAGCACCTCGGAGCGCCTCCCTTTCTTTGGCTTCACCTGGCTCTTCCCCAGTGCAAGGGATAACGTCTGCCTCCGTGTACCTGAGCACAAGGGGTTAAGGAACGTACAGTCTTGCTGCAGACAGCAGAAAGGCTTTTGAGATGGTTGGGACACTGGCTGGGACACAGAACAAACTCAATCCAAATTGGAACACCTCAAAAGAAGAAGGGCTGGTATCCAAGCAAGGCCCCAAGAGAAGCTTCTTTTTAAATCCTGGATTAAAGTTTTGTTTTATGTGGAACAAAATATAAATGTATTTTGACAGCAACATGACCCACAGCCTCTTAGAAAGGGAAAACCAATTCTTCAACCTCTGCAAGCCTAACTTGCACAATTTCACTATGTCTGTTTGAGGTACAGAGATCTTTTATCAGCTAAGGGTTGTGGCTTCACTCTTAAAGGCTGGTACAGATTTCAATAAAATCTAACTCTACAGCTATGCTTAATGCCCTTGCAGGAATTCCTCCTTGATGGCTGTGCAGGGTCTGCCCACAGCTCTCCCAGAACTGTGTCTGAAGACAGAGAAGTTGCCCCAAACTGTCCCTATGGATAGTTATGCCCACTGAAATGTCTAATGAAATTAAAAAAACCAACCCTCAGACTCTCAGAGTGACAGATGAATAGTGCTTGGATTAGGTGGATTAGGGCTGGACACAGATTATCCACTGCTGCTCAGGACAGTGCTCTGGGAAAGGCAGCTGAAAATGTAGTTCTGGGTTCCCTCTCATTAAGAGCCTTTCAAAAACGATACTGTGGTTTCCCGTATTCAAGTGTGTCGTCCCCATCCACGTCCAGGTCAGCGTCGCTGTCTGGATTCTCTTTGCCACTGCACATAATGAACCCAGAACCTGGAAAAAACAACAACATGTGGATGAGTATTTGAACAGGAGACGAAGTGAAGGAGATCTCCTAAGGATGGTGGGACAGCAGCAACCTGCGTGCTGTCCTTCACTCTGAAGACCTTCATAAAAGGTACCATCTCTAAAGACTGTACAATGACAATTTTCTAAAGTCTGCACAGAAAACACTCACAGAAAGGAATGCTGGATTTTATGCTCTAAAATTCCCCTCAACACCCAAAATTAAACATTGTTGAGCTTCTCCTCTCCAGTTATTTGAAAGTTGACAGCACTAGAAGTGTCTCTCTCAAAGGCAGGAAAAAATTAAGGCAAAACAGAGAAGACTTATTTTTCATAGAAGCATTATACACAAAATCTACACTACTGGCAGGTAAGAGAAGACCACAGGGACATTCTGAATTAGTCCTTATTTCAGGTACAGAGGGCAGCCAGGGGCCAAAATGCAATTAGAAATATTTCTTTTTATTTAAATAAATGCATTTAGTCATGGCTTAGATTTTTACAGTATAACCTGTTTAAGAAAAGCAAACCTCTTTCTAGGAAAACATGAGACCTCACAGTCTTACAAGCATTTCTTCATTGCAACCCCTTACAAGCATTTCTTCTGTGAGCAAAGTCCAGTGCAAGTCAACAGGACTCCTGTGCTTCCAACAAGGCACGAGCCCAGTCCCGATTCCAGCAGGAAGCAAGAGCACACAGTTACACCTCAGATCAAGCTGAGTAAAAGGTGCCACTTTCTAGCAATGCACACATTTATTTTGCTTCTCCAGCTTTGTCTTGACTGTTGTTATTGCTGACTGCCACCAGGCTTCTTTTAACTGGATCTGCATGCAGGCACCTACAAAGATGAACCTTCACTGGTTTTATTTTATTTGCTGTCTAAGATTTTTTTAATGGAAACAAACCTAAGAAGACACCCTTTGTGTGATCTAACACTGGGCACACTCTCTCTCCCAAGAGACTGGAAATAAAGCAAAGACCTCCTGAAAGCAAGGGTGCTGCAAGATTCTCATTTGCGTTCGATCTGCAGCAGATCTGAGCTGTTTGGAGACATAAGCTACACAGACAGAAATCAGGTCGCTCTGGCTGCTTTCAGTGGTCTCCTTCACCAAACACCCCACTGTCCAGGCAGCAGATCTGGACACATGGCTCGTGGACAGAGGGCACCTGGTAAAGCTTGAAGGACCTGGCCAATCCAGAGGGCTGATGGCCACAGTCTGTGTCTAGACCAGGAAGCACATTCCACTGGCCAACACCAAAAGAATAAGGCAGAGGTAGCCTTGGCTTTGCACAAATGCCTCAAAAGTGGTACATTTCCATGGCTCTGTGTGCAGAAGACAGGTTAGAATTGATGGAAAGCACTGATTATAAGTGTCCTTGTTAGAGGTAAAACAAGCCAATTTTCTGTTCAGTAGTTTTACTTTTTTAGCTGGGCCTCTTCTAACTAACTAAAGTCTGAAAGTAACAGCACATTGTTCAGAGACTGTTTTGTCTCACGGTGATAAGACCTGATTATACCAAGGGATGGTATGCAGAGAGGCCCTTGCTTGTACTTATTGCTAGAACAACCAAGGNTTTATCTAAACTCCTGAATCTCTTAATCCTTTCCTCTCCTCTCTTTTCCTTAGGGGGGGAGGGGAGGAGGGGTCAACATCTGTCCGATTGGTCAAAACCACGACAATAAGGTACAGGTCTGAAGAATGAGGATCTTCTCAAGCATGAGCCCTCTTAGAGCTACAGATGTCCGGGTCTGTTCATCGCACAGGGCTCTCACCAGCACACTTACACAAGCTCGTGCTGTCAGCAGCAAACTTGCACTTTCCCAGCCCAGAAGAGTGAGCTCTATTTCTAAGAGGTTGCACGTGTGCAGAGCGGGGCGAGGCGGAGGTCTCCTTTCCAAGGACACCACGCAGACACAGTTCTTTCCCGTCGCTCTCTAGGAACGGACGCTCTCGCTGATTCATTAGGCCCCCAATAAAATTTGTTTATATGGATTTGATATTTCTCTTCCCTGCATACAAAGAAGGTCCTTAACGACTGATAGCTGTAGCACGACGATGATTTTAAGACTAACCTTTCCCTAGAAGCATAAACTACCTTCTCACTTCACAGTAATTGCCAGCCTTAATTTTCAGCAGAGGTAACAAAGCCAGCATCGACAAGGCAGTAGCCACCATCAGCACCAGGTACTGCAGGAGGTTCATCCATGCCTGTAGGTCAGCTATGACACCCCATGTGGTGTCACATGGGGCAGCTCTCTGCCAGCAGACCCTGTACAAAGTGTTTCACATGCTGGCTGCACGCTACCAGCCAACAACACGTGTCATGAGCTGCCTCCTCTTCCTGCAACAGCTCCATCTAGTAAATCTCGAATCCTCCAGTTCATCGCAATGTTTGGGAGAAGATTTAGAGGAGTAAGAGAGACCTGTCAAAGAAGCTGGATAGTCTTTCAAAGCTGCCTTAGAAATGGCAGCAGGCGGTGGGGTGGTGATTTATGGGCATGGCATTTAACCCACCGTAACACCATCCCCTGCACCTGGCATTACTTTAGCCCATCACTTCTCAAAGGCCATAAACTTTGGACACACAGGTCTTCATTTTTCTTGTAGCTGTGGGAAACACAAATCATGCAAAGCTGGAGCTGTGACTTGGTCAGTCCCGGAGGTGATCTGAACGTCAGCCAGACAATGAATACTTGGAGCCAGTGCCTTGGTGGGGGGGAGGGTGGAGGAAGGTGTCCAAATGCTCCCTGTGTCCCTCTCTCTCCAAGGATGCCAAGCACACAGCAAACATGCACCTTTCCATCAATTTTGTTTCCCAGTGACTCAAGCCAACTAGTGGTTTATGGTTAGAGCTTAAGAAAAGAAGACCTGCTTACTGCAGTACAATTTACAAATAGTAAGGCACCTTGACTTCAGAATCCTGGTGTCCTTGCTCTCAAGACCTTTGTATTTAAGAAAATCCCTTTTAAGTCCAAAAGGAGAAAAACTCCACAGATCTTTTGCTGAATCTGGCTCTATAATAGGAACCACTGCATTGCCAACAGAGTACTACGCCCCCCGCTCCCAGGCACAGGGAGGGTACAGAGGAAGGGTTTGGTCACTACGTGTTACGGTGACAGACTCACACTGAGATGATCTGATACTGCACTGCAGTCAGAGAGCAGGGCAGAGCAGGGAAGTTCATAGGTTAAGATGAGGGGCAGGAGAAGGGCAAATTTTCTTCTCTGATTAAACAGGGACTTCCAGGCCAGGGTCTAAAGGAAGCTGCAATAAGGTGATCCAGCTCTCAAGATCTTCACCAAATATGGAGTTTGGGTTTTGTTTCTGAACATGACTGAGTTCAATCCATTGAAACATAGTAAAAAGAAAAAAAGATTCAGAAACCATATGCTGAACAAAGCAACCTCTGTGTACCCAGGAAGACTCGGAATATAAGCTGTGCTATCAGCTTTAGGTCTTCAAAGGCTGCTTTAACAACAAAAAACCACAACAACAACAACATAAAAGGAAAAACAACATGCAAAAAATATGTTTCTGATGTGAATCAAAAGGTCCATAAATCCCAGTACTGCCACGACATGCAAGAGAACACCAACGAATGGGATGCAAAGCTCGGTCCAGCATCACCTGCGGAGCAAAGGCTGGGCCACTGGTATCCTAATGCCCTTTCATCTGCAGCAGGGATGGATTTTGGGGCCAGTTCCGGTGGGCTGGGGTTTGGTGCCACAATTTCGACCTGACCCTCCTTGTCTAACTTCCTGGGGTTGCTTCCATGCACAAAGCCAGTGAAAACACCCACGCAGCTGTTCAAATATTTGACGTCTGAACTGCTTGACATTATTCATTCATCTCAGGCTCATTCAAACCAGATTTCTGGACAAGTGCTGTTATAAATGGATTAAGAGGACCACTAAATGCAAGGAAGGCCGACAGGATCACACCTGCTTCTCACTAACTCAACCCAAGTGTAAAGAGGGCTCACAACTTCCAGCTCCTGCCGGAGGCGTGCGCTGCCATCCAGGAGGAAGGAAAATGCGAGATGGAGCACAGAGGGCAGAATAAAATGGCCTTCCTGACAGCATTGTTTCAGACCTGCTAGAGGAGAACAGGAGCTTCCAGAAGAGCCCCCTACTGCTACACAGGGGTGATTAGCAATTCAATGGCATGCAGTGGGAATGGGGAAGTGTTCCTCCAGCAAGGCTCTGGGTTCTGAAGGTTGGGCAGTAATTCATGGCCATCAGCAGTGATGCCCAGAGTGGACCTCTGAAGCCAGTGCCGCTATCCAGAGGTCAATGCTCAGGACCAGAACTTTATCCCAATGGGTTAATAAAGTGAAAACCAACAACTCAACATTAAGTTGTGAGTTTGACCTAGGAATTCACAGGAGACACGATCTGTTACACACAGAAGCAGCTGTGACTCTTACAAGGAGAGTCACATAAGGCCTGAGGAATGTAATTCCACATGTAAATTTGAAAATGCTGCTTTCAGGTGAAAGAACAATTCAACATGTAGACTCTGCTGCATCTTTTCCTCGTTGGAGAATTTTTTTTGCTCTTGCTGTGTGTTTGGTAGGAGGCAACCTCCTCTTGTCATACGCTGCCAGCCCCACTACAATTAGCCTCCCAATGCTAAAGCAGCACGATCCTCTGACAGTCTTAATCCCAGCTGCCTCCTTAAGGTCCAGACAAACAGGAGCGAGCAGGCAGGTCAGACACTGGGGCCATTAAGCAGAGAAAAAACAAAGTTACAGCTCTGTCTCCAATCCCCATTGCTCTTGTAGCCAGGTGCTCTGACAAGCAATTCCAGCACTGGTATTGAGTGGCACCTCTATAAACCCTGTGACAGTTTGGGAGACAAACTCCCCCATCAATCAGAATGTACCTATCAAGATCACTTACCTAGAGTGCCCGCCACCCTCCAGCACTGTGTACACAGCTCCGCTTGGGCTGGCCTTGGAGCAGTCCGCCCAAACACCAATTCAAGGCAGTTTCTGAAAAATCCAGGTACTCTACACAAGTGACAGTGCTTCTGACATAGGGAAGAGTTCTGAAAAGCAGAAAAGATTTGCATCCCTCTGCTCTGCTGCCAGGCTGCAGGTACTGGCAAGCCACGGGAACCAGCAAGGTTTGAAGGAGACTGGAAAACACTTCCCACTCTCTTCCACGTGCAGATAAATAACGCGTGGAGGTAAATTTAATCAGAAATCCTGTTCTTCCCCTTCAGTTTTCAGAGCACTTCGCTTTCTCCTAAGGCGTCCCCTATGCCTAAGCATCCTCTCTGACCTCTATGCTGCTTCCTTTGTGCAATCCCCCAGTGGCCGGTCATCCCAGCATCTCTCAAGTGAACGGTGGCTCAAACAAAGATCGAGAGTCATTAACGTGACAGATAAGCAGATTGACAGAAGAGATAAAAGGGCCTCAACGTTCAAGTCTCTCCTTCTCCCCCCCCCCACCCATCGCATTCAGCGGCAGATGGTCAAAGTGACAGCATATGCTGCTTCAGGTGCTGGCAGCCCTGCCAGCTCCTGCGCGGGCGTGAGCTCACATGGAGACTGGCAGACTTGGGAGCGGAAAGGAAAGACAACCAGACCAGTGTGGATTCAAACAACCACAGCCAAGTTTCATCAGCACGGATAACACAGACTTACTATGCCCCACCTCGGCCCCTCAACTCCTGTCTGGGCAGATGTGTCTGGTTTGGGGGCTAACTGTCCTGTAGATGTTTAATTATCACTGCAACTAAGACTGGGGAACAAAACTAAGATGTTAGTACTATTATGTGCACCACCGTTATCACTGCAGCTACTAGACACTGCAAATTCATCTGGATAACTAGAGTTTCTCCTGTTTGCTGCTCAAGGAAGGTGAGGTATGTCAAATCTGTATTGGAAATAACCTAGAAACCCAGAATTTTGTATAAGCGGGCCTAAATCCAAATCCCTCTGGGGTGTGCAGCTCTACTGGAGCATGTTTTGGCTGGGAAGAGGCATTCGTTTCGCTCACAGGTAATTTACACGTGTTCAGGAAGGAAGGAAAAAAAGCCTCCCGTAAATCTCCAGACCTGCAGCCTTTGCTAATTACACTCCTTGCAGTAACCCCCTTCAGCACAACCTCCCTTTCCAGCACGTTCACTCTATTTTCTTAACGAAATGTCACTCGTTGGCTTCTTGGAGAGTAAAAACAATGAAGGCAATAAAAGCAGTTTATGCGGACACACGGCCAGGCCTCACACACACTTCCCGAGAACGGCTCTAAACTGGGTTTATTTCATCAGCTGCTGAAGTATCCCAAACTAGTACTAGGAGAACAAGGTGGCACGGATGCTGTTTTATTTTAAAAGGCGTTTGGAAGAAAGAGAAAGCCATTAGATTCTTGAAATCAGGAGAAATGTAGAGATGAGGCCATCCTGAGGAGCAGCCTTTCTGCAGATCTCTCACACCTCCCCAGACATATTTTTGGCCAGTGACATCGTTCCCCTTTTCCCTCAGCACAAACGAGGATAGAATAGATCCTCTGGTGACTTTCTCAGCCGGCTGCAGGAAGAATGACATTCGGGAGGCTGTGAAAAGCCGTTCGCAGGACGAGGGTTTCATGTCTCTGTAGCCAGATCCATTTCAGGCAAAACAGTGATTTACCTCAAAAACTGACACCCAACTGTGTAGTTAGAGCGTACACCTGAAATAGCAGATGCATCCATCTGATGCCGTCTATTAGCTCCCACAGAGGCACAAATGGGCTGCCAGAGACCCGACTGCTGCTTCCCAGCATCTTGGGCGCTTTACCGTGATCTTTGCTAACAGAGCAGGGGAACAGCTGCCTTTAAAGAAAGGGCCATATAATTTTATGACCATTAACATCGTTTCACAGCAGTGTGCTGAACAAAGGGCAGGATAAGAGCTAGCTGCTGCAAGGCTCAGGGAAGAGGCTTCCCCTCCCCTGGCAGCACAGGGGAGTATTCCAGAGATTTCTTTTATGCCTCTCTCTAACCCATCAGGTACAGACTGTGGCTGCGGAGGTGAAAACGCGCTTGGCCCAAAGGTCTGATCTGGTGTGGCCACTCATGCATGGCTGCCTCCTAAAGCCTTACAGTGGCGTGATGCACCAAGGTGAGAACACTCTCGTATCTCAAAGGCTGCTCTTCAAAACCCAGAGCTGAAGTACAAAAGCAGCAGTGGTGGCGGTGGCAGCCACAGTCTTTGCAGCTATGGCTCAGTATTCCACCGTCAGGGAAAGGTGGATCTGAAAGCTTTTGTTCCCCTGGGGAGAGGGTGGAAACAAACAAAAAAAAAAGAAGGAAGAGGGAGAATTAAAGTAATCTTGAATCACTAAGCAGATTCACATCACTGGATCAATAAGCACCACTGACAGGGATCACAGGAATGTCGCAACTTTGCCAATAACAAAGCAGCACAGCAGAGCTCGGAGGATGACTTTTCTAAGGCAGCCGAGCATGAAGCAGCAAGGCTGGGGAACAGCTGAAAGTGACACCCAGGCTTACGGCGGGCCTCTGCCAGCGGCCAGGCTCCATGCAGTTTGCTTTAAATAATGATGAGCACAGAGATTGTATTCGTGGGAGAAAGGCAGCCAAGGACTGCAGAAACCGAGGGCTAAATTTCACGGCCCAAACCCTTATGTTCTTCCCCCCAAACTAATTCTTTTCTAGGCTGGAAAGAAGAAAGAAAAATCAGTGCTAATTTAATCAATTGATCAGCCTATTGATTGCAAAACTGGAGCTGCTAGTTAGCCATGTGCTGTAATGCCCTCAACTCTGAAGCCACAAAACACACCATTGATTTCTTCACTTCCAGCTCCGAAACAAGAAATAAAGCCGGGCTTTCAGCAGGAAAGCAACTTCCTCATCCAGGGAAAAGACGCCAGCAAAGGAGAAGAGAGGCTAGGAAACAGAGACAGCCGCGTCTTGCGAGGTTCAAACTGAAATTAGTTACAGATGCAGTCGCGGTGTCTTGTGTAAACTCTATCGATTGGGTGGCTGACAGTCTTGGGAGCCTCCATACTAGGACAATCAATCCGGCTGCAGTGTCACCTGCCACTTTGCTGAACAGTTGACAATGCAATTATCCAGTGTGGAGGCAGGGAGTTGGCGTGTGTCAAACGCAGTTAGCCACTTTCCGGGCACTACTCGATAATGCGTTTCACCGCCGAGTGCAAGAGACGACACGCGGAGACAGGAGCTGTTTAGAGCCATTGAGACCCGTGCTCCCTTTTTTCTTTAGAAAAATCTCACTGCCCCTGACTTAACAACTGTATTCTAAAATGCTATTAAAATCACGTCAATCAACTATGGGGTTTCTTAAGGCTGAAGTTTGACCCGAGTGTCCAAGAAGTAGGTTGCAGTTCTAGCAAAACTGCAGACACTTGGAAGGAAAAAATATATAAAAAAAAAAGTCTCAAACAACTGTCTTAAAGCCTGGGACTTTCAAAACCAGAGCAGACAGACCACTAGAAAAATGAATTGCAGAGAGCAGCTAAGGAAGTGCAGCAGATGGGACTGCAAGATCTTATGCTGCATGTCTGAGATCTAGGAAAATTGAAGTTTAAAGGGACACTGTCAACTTGAAACCCAGTCAATTTCAAAAAATTGAGTAGTTTCAGGTGCTCTACCTGCTCCCTTACTCCCCCTGCCAATTTTCACAGTGTTACAACTGCATTTTCTTTTTAATTAATTTTTTCCCTTGCTCCTCTGTTGCTGGGTGACATCCCTTTTCCTCCTCCTGGTACGATACATAATGCTGTCAGATAAAGAGAATTCCCTTTCTTCCTGCAGAAAATCTTTCCCTGGTTAGTGGCTGTTGGCGTTACGTAAATCAAACATCAAGATTTAGTTGACTGCATCCTTTTAGCTAATACACTCTGGCAGTTGGAGCATAAAAATTAGGTTCTAAAATTTTTTGCATGTGTTCAAGCAAACAAAAATGTACAATCAAAAATCAGGACTTTTAACTGGTATCACCACCACCTTTGCCTCCCCCAGTTAAAGTGATTTTTATTTTGCTGAGTCCCATTGATTATTTTGTGTTCCAAAACGAGGATGCTGCTGCTCCTTGAAGCATTATATGAAATTTAAGCACACATGATAGGTAGCATCAATTACATGGTGGGGCATGATGGCTTTTGTACATAAGGTAGGAATTCTGATTATTTTTATGTTCTTTTAAAGTCATGTGCTGTTCTCATCTGGTTTTCCTGCTCACTGAAGTCAGCTCCTGATATTGATATTCAATACAATATCCAGGAGACATTTATTAGCCACAAAATCCCTCAAATTCTACATGTGGACACAACTGTGGATGAAAAGTCAAATACTACCGCATCTGATTACTGTATTTAACAATATGCAAACAGATCTGTTGGCATTTTTAGGTCAAGCATCACAAGTACTTGCCCTCAAAGGAGAAAGGTGCAAACATTGAGGAGTGGCTGGGCTACTCCATCAGACCAGTGCAAAGTACCATCCTTCAGCAGCAGAGGGATTACCAGGATTACTACCATTTTACCCAAGGGCTGAGGTGAGGCACACAAGTGCTCTGGGATCAGCAGCCCTCTAAAGTGGGGGATAAAGCATGGAATAAGCACTCGAGAAACACGGAACTTGTACATCAGGCCCACTTGGAAGCTTGCAGCAGGTAGAAGTGACACGTAGAAGACAGCAAACCAAACACAGGAAGGCTGAAACACCAAGACTGTGAGGCTGAGGATGCTCAGATGTACAGATGCATTCACCTTAGAGACTAAGCAACGACGGACGCTGACACTGGAAATGTGACAGAGGAATGGCACTGAGCTGAGCTCTTGCTAAATGGGAAGAAGATTAAGAATTTCATTATGGCCAAGATCCCCAAGCTCTTACCACAGACTGCTCCAAGTTTGCTTTAGCCCGTCAGGCTACAATTCTGACTCATGCACACAGAAAGGGGAAAGATGATTCTGATTACTAGACCCTTCTTCCAAAAGGCCTAAATACGCCAGTGATATCTTCTATTTTCCACAGAGTCTCTTAGGAGAAGTCACACTTTTACTGTTCAGCTAAATTCTTTTGCTGAATATGAGTAGATCAGTTTTTACCCTCTCACTAGTACTATCTTAAACACAGTCTGAACCTCCTGGCAAGGAAAAATGGAAAGTCTGCTCGCCTCCTGAAGCTTTCCTGCATGCCTCATTATTTTTTTTACCCGAAAAAGAGGACACAGCTGGCTACTGGCTGAGATTCTAGAGCAAGACTTTTAGCTCCGTCGCCAGCTTTGCTACCATCTTTATAACATGAGAGATGTTTCTCCATGCTTCAGTTCCGACACATGCATCAAACACAGATTTTTGCAGAGTTTTGTTGTAGAGTTTGATGTTCACCAAATTGTACTGAGAAGCACAACTGAGCTTTCCTCCTCTATTTGGAGCTTTCTGCCAGGCAGTTACCAGACATGAGTGAAGTTCCTGCGGCCACAAACACCTGCTGCTGACTGAGGCAGGAGAACTGAAAAGCATCCACTTTGATTCCGAGGTCAGGACCTCACACTCGAGAGCATGCTTCTAATGTTGCATGTATTTCGAACGAGAATGATTTGGAAGAGCATATAGCTATTGCCTCATTGCTCTTTCTTGGACAACGAACCCCTGCTGGAGGAAGGCTGGCCTTCGACATTTGCTGCTCAAACTGAAGCACATCTTGATTCTGCAGAGACAGAAAGCTGACAGCGGGACTGCAGCCATCAGCTGGAAATTTTCAGACATTTTAATACAGTCCCACTTCCCAGGCAGCTGCCCTAATTGTACATGACGTGAGATCCAATGCAAATGGGCACCCAAGGATAACTGTAGTTTGTTACCATTTATAAGGTTTTACCAAGCCCCTCTATGCATATGCTAAGTCTTGTGCTGTCCTTCTCCCTTGACAAGATGCTAACAAACAGATAGAACCCCCCTGCTCGCCTGGGAGGAGGGCAGCATGGAGAAATGAAGAGAAACTTCAGAGTTACGTAATCCTGGTTTGTTTCTCCTTCTTCAAAAGTATCACAATCTATCAGACAGATCCTTGTCATGTTGATCTTTCTAAGAAAGTCACCTTCCCTGAAAATGCCCCACTTACCATGTTATCATTTTCTAAGTCTTTTTCTCTTCCATGTTATTTTTTGATACAACTGATCTGCTGAAGGCAAAGAAACCCAGAAGAGCAGCGCTGATGAGCCTGCTACTGTGCCTGGAGGAAGTCTTTTTGGTGAGGGAACTGGAGGAGAAAGGAGGAGGACGGGGCAAGTGGAGAGAACTACAATTCTAGAGAACTACAATTCTTCAATTCTTCCATATCTAAAGAGGACAGCAATCTCTGTTCTATCAGACCGCGTGGTTCGTGCTTTAAATGGTACTTGCTGCTAGCTCGCTCTCCCTGTCTCTGTCTCTCTCCCTTTGAAGCAGACTGGACAGCTTCCTCAAGCTGGCGTTATCACTCCCTCTAACCACTCTTGGCAGGCAATCTAATTCCCCCTGAAAAGGTCACCGCCATTTTAACTGCCTTTCAATCACATTAAGCACGCTGCCGCTCGTGCTCGGAGCGTTGCGCCCGCAGCTCTCCTGACTGAGGTGCGATCGATAAACTGACATTCCCCCCCCCCCC
>VZTM01032509.1:134984-178528 GCA_013400555.1 Jacana jacana
TCCCGCCACGGACAGCCAGAGAGCGAGCGACAACCCCCCCCCCTCCTCAGATCCGAAGCGGCAGAAGGGAACCGCTAACCTGGCATTTGCTAATCTTTGTCCCATCTGCTAAGAAGCAGAAGGGTGCGAGCAGCTCCCCCCTGCCTTCCCTCGACCCACAGAGGCAGCCACTTCAGAGGAGAGTTTGCTCAGGCACCGGCCCAGCCACCTTTGAAGCTGCGTTACAAAGAAGAGGCCTCCCTCCAGCTTCCCTCAATGCAATCATTANCCCAACACCCTTTTGAACTTCCCTCAGGAATTCTTTAAAGGGATAACCTTACAGTGTAAACACCGAGGGTAACGTGCATCCATTCTGGAGAGGGAACAGAAGAACTGCTACAAAAATGTTGAATGTTTTAAAAAAAAAAAAGCCACTCAAGGCTTTCACTTGCAAAGCCTTGTTGGGTTCCTAAACACAGAAAGTCATTAAACAAAGGTGGCATGAAATAATCCCCCGCAGCAAAGAGCTTCAGAGAGGGACGATCCAGAGACATGGGGATAGATGGTTACTGGATGCTCAGGTATTTCAAGAGAAATTTGAGTCTTGTGACACTGTTCCGAGATAGGGAAATATTTGATNTTTTATTTTTTCTGCAGTTCCCAGTTCTGTGTTCCACCCATCGATCCCTGTGTAAGACACTGTTTTAAGTCCTCTTGCCTTTTGACTGCGCTAAGCCGTTTAAGAGATGACAGCGGCTTCTATCAGCGCGAAGCTGATGCGATTCTTCTCAGATAAAGCACTTCTTTTCTCNTTCACTTGCAAAGCCTTGTTGGGTTCCTAAACACAGAAAGTCATTAAACAAAGGTGGCATGAAATAATCCCCCGCAGCAAAGAGCTTCAGAGAGGGACGATCCAGAGACATGGGGATAGATGGTTACTGGATGCTCAGGTATTTCAAGAGAAATTTGAGTCTTGTGACACTGTTCCGAGATAGGGAAATATTTGATTATGAGATCTGTATAGCTTCTCACTTTGAAGCACAAGCTTGAATTAAATAGCTCTTGGTATTTGATGTTGGTAACCTTCTGCACCCACCCCGAACAGAAGTAAGAACTCTCCTGCTACAAAGCCCTACTTCAAGCAGGACCTCTGCTGAAGCAGAGTGATTTCAAATCCTATATAATTGCAAATAACCTTCATTTATACCCTGCATTCTTCCAATTTTGGGTAAGCAAATTAAGTGATAGAAAATGAGGTTTTAAGTAGCCAGGAGGACAGCTAGAAGCACTGAATAATTCCTGACCTGAATGCATTCACCAAACCCAATAGCTTAAGACACAACATAGTGATCCCAGAAGTTCTCAGTTATTCTCCTACTTGCTGCCATCTCCTGTTCTTTCTACCTGCTACCTCAAGTATGCCAAACCATGGCAAGCAGGAAGGTGTGCTTTGGCTCTGCTGCACTAGACCCAAATGTGGATTTGCAGCTGCAACACCAACACAGGAGAGAGTTTCCACCTTGTATGACAGCCTAAGAAGTGAGAGGAGCAAGTCTTCCCTGCAAATGCCTTGGAAACAAGAAAGCTTCACCCTAGGAACCATATAAGCAAGAGTTTCACCCTGTGATTGCTCCCACCTTCCAGAATACCTGAGCAGGCTTGTTCATTTCCTTGACCTTTCTGTTTTCAAGAAGAATAATCCCGAGATCTCCCAGCGTTCCCCCACCTGAGAACCTGGCAAGATCTTTCATACAATTAGCAAGGAGTTTTCCTCACCTTCAGAGTGATGTGAGCTTTGTCCATTAACCAAAAGTGATAAAAAGAAGCAGCCAGGACCTGTTTTAAGTTTGAGTCACTTCTGTAATGCTGCCTGATGGTCTGACCGACTCACACAACACATGCTGGCCAGTGTCCTGCTCCCCCTTTGCCCAGCTGTGACATCTCCTCAAAGCAACACACTGTTAAAACCAAAACTAATGAGACACACAGACATCTATTTTCCCCTCCGGTTTTATGTATTTCCCCCCCCGTGTCATCTCTTTAGACACTGGTGACATCCCTGTAGCCTGGCAAAGGCTGTCTGGCATTATAAAAGGCCTTCAATTTCCACATCGCTGCTACTTCTTAGCAAAGGGAACGGAGCCAAACACAAAGCCTCAGGTGACAGGGGTTAACGAGGGCCTTGCCAACTCCAGACAAAGCAGTTTTAAGCATTGGAAAGCATCTCCAAAACATTCTGCTTCATTTCAGGGCTGTAAATGAAGAATTCTGTCCCTAAAACATGGCAAGAGCCAACACTGGCAGAGAAAGGAAAAAGACAGTCACCTTAAGGTTACCTGAGAGCACACAAAGTAGAGCTGACTGACAGAGACCTCTGCATGTCAGCAGCCAGAGACAATACAAGAACCACAAAAGGGAGCACAAAAAAAGTGTAACTTGCTTAAATAGAAATACAATCAGCCCAGTTATGGGAGATTGCTCCACCTTTGCTTTGGCTTCCCAAATTTTACAGGCAGGTACCGGGCAGGTATCATCTGATCGCCCCAAAATATTAGGTAGATAGTTAGCAGCAAGAAATTCCCCTGTTTAGGGAAGAAGACACCTCTCTAGAAGAGCGTGGCAGTGGCTGAATCCAACTACCAGCAGAGGCGTGCTCCAGAGGAGGAAGGGCAGGGAGAAACATACACACTAGGGACCTCCCAGCTGCTCAGGTGGAGTCATTTCTTCAGCAGTGGCTCTGCCACCAAAAGCTGCACAGAGAGGATGCTTCTCACTACAGGGAGGTTCCCGCGCTTGTGAGCTGATCTACAGCCACCTTTCATCCAGCACCACAATGGGAAGGAGTCTAATTCAAACACCTTCCCATCAGAGTAACTATTGAGGGGTTTAGAGCTGCATCTAGTTGTGCTCTACTATTCTCCTAGTCTTCTGATCCTTTGCTGGACCTGCTCATATAAGTAAACACTCTTGAAGGTGTCGTGCAAGTCTCAAAAAAGAAGAAAGAAGAGGTGGGGGTCTATATTTCCTGATGGAAACAAGTCTATTTCTAAATATGAAACACAGAGGCACCTGTCCATATACATGTAGGCACCCAGCAGAGAGTACAGCCCTCACTGTCGCGGTAATCTGTCTGAACTCTGGTGCAGGAAAGCAGTTCATCTGTACAATGCAAATTAATGCATTTGACAATTCCTTAAAATAAGGAACAAAATGGTGGTGGACCACTGGATTTTGCATCTATGCAGCCTAAATCGCGTCAATTACACATATTTTGTCCACTTGCAGGCTCATTCAAAATAGGA
Source organism: Jacana jacana (assembly GCA_013400555.1). Classification (NCBI taxonomy): domain Eukaryota; kingdom Metazoa; phylum Chordata; class Aves; order Charadriiformes; family Jacanidae; genus Jacana; species Jacana jacana. Next base: position 138,266 of record VZTM01032509.1, read on the forward strand.
TCTTCACATGACTGAAACAATAGAATCACAGACCCATTCAGGTTGGAAGAGTCCCTTGGGATCATCAAGTCCAACCATCAGCCCTACTCTACAAAGTTCTCCCCTACACCATATCCCTCAACATCACATCTAAACAACTCTTAAACACATTGAGGGATGGGAACTCAACCACCTCCCTGGGCAGCCGATTTCAGTGCCTGACCACTCTTTCTGGGAAAAATTCTTCCCTAATGTTCAGCCCAAACCTACCCTGCTGCAGCCTGAAGCCACTGAAATATGAAAGGTTCAGATCACACTTCAATGAGTTAACTCAAAACCAACTAGGCATGTTAACCAGGTGAAGACAGGACAATGTCCACACCAAAGGAAGACTGTGCCCTCCTCAAACTCAGGCATTTGATTGGGGTGCAGGAAGAAACTAGGCATGCACACAAAAAGGGCAGAAATTAACTGAGCAGCTTTTTCTCATCAGGACTAGCAGTGACATTAGAGACACACAGATATCCCATGCTTCCCCACCACAGACAGTAGTAACTATGCTACATAAACATGGTTTAAGGCCCTGCATGGTTTCATTAGACCTCCAACTGGGACCATGTACAGACTCAAGTCTCCATTCAGGCACAAAAAAAGAGTTAAGGTAGGTAAGGATTCAGACAGAGTAAGTGACAGTGTGAGCTTTACTGGCTGGCCTTTATAACCTACAGAAGCTGCTCCTTCACCTCTCTGCTCCTGATCATCTGCTCTGCTCCAATCCAGCTACAATTTAATTTCAGCGGAAGGTAAGAGCAGATCAGAAGTGCCAGGCTGTCAGTGAGCACACGGCTGGCTTTTAAGTCCAACTCCCTTACATAGTAGCCTTTCCCCTTGAGATATTTTAAATTAAAATCCAAGCTGATATAGGAAGAGATCACATCCCATCCTCTTTATTGAACGGAGGGAGCCAGCATTCCTCCTCTCATTAGGCATGCGCTACGTGGATTGCTTGCGAGAGACTCTCCTCAGTGCTAGAGGTTCATGCCAACGAACAGTTTAGTAAATCCTCCTCTTCGAGGCCAAAGGGCTGAGTGTAAGAAAGGGGCCAGGTTTCTAGCTAAAATTACATTCACCAATAAAGCTCACAAGAGGTCAAATTTTGCTATAACTCACTCTCTCCTCAGTAACTGATTTCCCCGTCACTGGGGAAGGAGCAAGAGAAGAAGGAAAAATAAAATGTGTTTGTCTGGGAGCCCTAAGGGCTTGCAGTGCTGGAGGGGCAGAGCAGGTTCCTGGATTCTCATTTATCAACCTTAAAAGGGATGGAGTGATAAATGCACAACCGGCCCTTTAATATTTTATGCAGGTGCTAAAGCGACTTAGCTGTCACCTTCAATACATCACCAGGGGCTGATACACCAGCTTCCGTCACTCCAGGCTGGGAATTTTTACAATTTCATTTCTATTTCCCTCTTTTCACATATTTCCACGTATTTCTTACTGTGTGTAACATATAAAAAGCTATTTTCCCCAAATGATCTCCCCATTCTGCCCATTCCTACTCGTTCCCTCTTCAGCCACATCTCTTGAACAAGAAATAATGCCAAGCTTTTGTTCAAGATTTGTACAAATTTTGACTCTCATCATTCAAGAGAAGCAGAAATCACTTTACATTCTGGCAAAGGCTGAAGGTCTTGCCCTTTGCAAAAGGCAAATCTCTAGATCCCTCCCTTAAAAGACAGACAATGATCAACTTCCACAGCAAAATGATTTACCAGGGCCCCCAAAACACTGGCGTACCTCGAAATCCTCCCTCCAGGAGAGTAGTAGCCCGTATCCTCTTCTGTCCACACCATTCGTACTCTTCAAAGCGGTTGCCATTCTCGTTCTCGATGTCCACAGAGTCATCCTCAGTCATGCACGAACCTTCTCTCTGCACAGGGTAAAGCAGGGGCACAACGTTGAGATGCATGAAATAGCTCTGGAAGATTAGTAACTCAGGGTGGGATGGAGAAGATAAGCTGAACTGTTCCCAGGACAGCAGACAGTAGCAGCTACTACTCCCACCCCCATTCCCAGTGATCTAAATCTAGAAGTAAATGGGTGCTGGCAGAACCCGGCAACCTTAAGATCAAAACAAGTCGCAAGTTTATCATTTTTACACAAGAAATTTAAGCTCTGGTTCCTACAACAGTGCTGGTGTGCATTTCAACATGCATCCCTCTACCTTGCATGCACAATTCCCCTATCATGAAAATCACAGATTCCTCTGACCCCCAACAGGAATATTCTCCTGAGCATATTTTTTTGGGCACACTGATCAAAATACACCTGTCTTTACCCCATACACCTCTCGAGGCAACAGGAATTTGCTATCAACTCTATGATGGTACCTCTTGGATGAGGTATTAGAAAGGGACTTGGGGGTGCTGATGGATGAGAAGCTGGCCATGAGCTGGCAGTGTGCACTTGCAGCCCAGAAGGCCAATCCCATCCTGGGCTGCATCAAAAGGTGCGTTGCCAGCAGATCCAGAGAGGTGATGCTGCCACTTTGCTCTGGTTGAGACCTCACCTGGAGTACTGTGTGCAGGTCCAGAGCCCTCAATATAAGAGGGACATGGACCTGATGGAATGGGTCCAGAGGAGGGCCACAAAAATGGTCAGGAGGTTGGAGCACCTTTGCTATGAGGACAGGCTGAGGGAGCTGGGGTTGTTCAGCCTGGAGAAGAGGCGGCTCCGGGGAGACCTAATAGCAGCCTTCCAGTACCTGAAGGGGGCCTGCAAGAAGGCTGAGGAGGGTCTGTTTACAAAGGCCTGCAGTGACAGAATGAGGGGCAATGGCTTCAAACTGGAGAAAAGCAGATTAAGACTGGTTAGTAGGAATAGGTTCTTTACTGTGAGGGTGGTGGACCACTGGAACAGGTTGCCCAGGGAGGTTGTTGAGGCCCCCTCCCTGGAGATATTCAAGGTGAGGCTCAGTGAGGCCCTGGGCAACCTGGTCTAGTTGGGGGTGACCCTGCTGACTGTGGGGAGGTCAGACAAGATGACCCTAGAGGTCCCTTCCAGCCTGGACCATTCTATGATTCTATTGTGGGCTTTTCTTGAGAAACAAGCACAGAAATCCCTACAACACAACTCTTCCTCCCCTAAGGCTTGCTCTTCCCTCTTCCTTGCTATCTTTGGTATGAACAGTTCTGTTCAGCTCTGCTCAAATGCACTTCCTGCAGCAAGATGGTCATGCAACATTTACAAATGCCAGTCTGTTACAAAAGAACCCAACACAAAAAAAGAGGTAATTCTAACATTGTCAAAGGCAGAGATCAGAAAGAACTCTTCTTGCTGTGCTACACAGGAAGCATGAAGTCCTATAAAAGGCTTCATAAACTTCAATAGCTCTATCTCTACAGTCTACAACTTACACTTCAATACAGCAAAAGGGTGAATGAAGTAAAAAAGTTACTAATGCAACGTAAGAGAAAAATCCAGAAGAATCGACCTTTCAAGACAAAGAGAAGTAACTACAGATCTTAGGGAGACACAGTTAGGATTGCCTGCAAGCTCAGCAATGTTAGTTTTTGCCCCGTGTTAGGTCAACAGCAGACAAAGCTGGGAGAAGGGAGAAGGGAATGGCAGCTGGCGATCCTGCTGCGCCTCTACCTTTGCAAGGCATTGTTCCACATGCCTACTCATCTCCTCCTCGGATCCTGACAGGGGTCGGCTGCAGAGGGGACATACCTGCCCTTCGTCTTGCTTCCTCCGTTTCATTTTTCCAATCCGAGCTGCATGGAAAAACCAGGGAAAGAAAAAAAAGGAAGACATGTCAAGTTTGTAGCTCCAGCCTTCTCTCCATTTGCTCAGCTCCAAGTAATAAGCCTTTGGCAGAAAGAGTAAGCTTTCACACCAGAAAACCCTGTTGCAACTCCCTATTCTGATTTCCATAAGCAGTACGGAGGCTGTTACTTAGCACTTTCCAGATTAAAATTGTAACCTGTGGCTGAGTACAGTCTGGTATCAGAAAGGCACCTACACATGAATTAACAGCTGGGAGAAGGAATATCTGCTGCACATCCCCACGTAAGTTATTCAAATGGTTAAATACTTTCTCTTGGAAGACAGAATTTTTTTTCAAAGCTGAGTGATCAAGCCACTGCTCTGGATTTTGCCTTCTAAGTCCGATACCCATCCACTACAGACCATCCACCAACACATCTCTTCCCTCTACAAGATCTTGCTTAGACCATAGAAGGATAGTGTAGCCCCTTAAAACCTTTGGACAAAGTATGTAACAGTCACCTCCAGGACCACAGAGTCTCCTGTACACCCTGAATAATTCCTTCCCAGAACACCACAAACAAGTCGGAGCGGGTAACATTTATGGAGAGGAAAGATCTTCACCATGAAAAATGCAGCACCTACGTTAGAGACCTTCTGGCCCTCTCTGTTATTTTTATTTTGCTATTTGCATGTGGAGGAGAAACTGGGCTACGCTGCCTTCTTGAGGGCAAGCTCTGGCAAACAAAGGTATTAGGAATTACGATAATTAGGAAAAACAGCCAAGGTAGCCTGTTGCTTAATCCAATCTCTGGTTAATTTGAGCCATGGTTTAATGTGATCAAAACATCTGGAACCAAATCATTTGCATTAAAGAGAACTTCTGTCCTTTATTATGGTGGCTCTAGGCAGGTATTACTGAATAACTCAATCACTGGATGCAGGAAATTTGCTGTTTAATTAATAAGGAAGGTCAAAATTCTGAATGAGAGACAAGGAAAAGCCCAAGGAAAGCCCATGTGGTAATGAGAGATGACACCACCGAAAAGCTGTGTTAGCCAGAAATCGTTACTGACATTGCAAGCACTGTGGCATGTTCTGAACGCCTTCATGCCCAAATACTGTGGGATCAACAGCTCCCTGCAGCCAACAGTCAGAGAAAGCTGCTGGAACACCAGGAAGAGGAGGACTGGGGTACAGGGAAGTTTCTGTCCATCGCTTTCTAGAGTCCATCAGTTTATAACTCAGTTGGTGATGTGGATGCACTAAAGTGTCATCTGAACACACCAACAGAGACCTGAAAGGAGTCTTTCAGGGCTTTCGTGTTGGCTTCCCTGGACTCAGGACTCTGGGTTAGAATATACTTTCCCATGACCCAGAATTAGGAACATGCACCATCCCCTACACTTTGTGATGCTCCAGGATTAATAAGGCTTCCAATTATTCTCTGGGGATTGCTTTTCCTCACTGCCTGAGAAAGATTTGTAGGAAAACTCCCTCCAAAACAAATCTTCCCTCCCAACATCGTGAAAAGGCTCCTGCAAATGTGACATTTGTAGAATAAGAGACAGCAATTTCAGACCAAAATGAGAGTGTTTTTGAGACCTGGCACTTTGAACAACAGAGACCAGCAAGCAAATGCACACCACTTTAACCAGTCATCTAAACTTCATTGCTGAGGCTCCACAACACTCTTGTGTGTTGGGTACACCACACGGACAGCCCCACAGCCCCGCCTGGCCCTCCACACACTTCATGTACTTCAGTACTCCTGGTGGGAGAGTTTTCCTTCTATTTTGTCTGCTTAAGTCTGTTATTTTATCTATACTGCCAGCTCCTACTCCAGAAGGTAAACCACTTGGCTTCCAGTCAAGGCAGAAGTAAACATCACAAAGTGTTATTGCTAATTTCAGTATGTCCAGATGAATTATGTTCTACTTATAAATAAAACAATGTCCCCCCAACAAGTCTTCTGTGTTTTCTTGAACCCTAAACTACTATCCTTCACCATCATCCACCCCTGTTATCAGAAGTCAGTTAAGCCATGCTCTCTTGTTTGTACTTCAGCACACAAGAGACTTCAAGTTCTGGTTTAGTGAATACCTGCATCCTCAGTACGGCTCTTCTGCTTGAGTTTAGAATGGTCTTGCCTTGCCTCACTGCACAACACGGAGGAGGAGGCTGGAATCAGACAGGACTTTAACATTCTCCAGCAAACACCTATCTGACCAGATTAGAACAGGGAAAAAAAGCTTCCTCCACCCTGATGGCAGACACATCTTTCTCTCCCCTCATGCTGTTTTTAAACAGAGAAAAGTAGTGAGGGAACAGTTTAGTTGCTCTGGTAGAACTTCCCGTGGCAAATCAATTCAGGTAAGTCAGTCTGCCTGGCAAGTTTATTAGTATTTTTAACTATTTTACTGCTGTCCTCCAGTCCAGTGATACAAGAAAGGCAACTTGGTTTTGGTCTTGCATTGATAAGTTCTTTGGGACCATTTTGCCAGAACAAGTACCTGTTGAGGTGCTGGTGCAGACCTGGGAACAGACCCTCGCTCTGCTCCAGCTCCACGCAAGACTCAGCCAACAGCCCTTATCTCAGCTCATTTATCTCCACCAAGAAGCAGCCCTTTTAAGTTCTAGTGCCACGAGTGAAAAAGCCACTGGAAGAAAGAGGTGTTGAAAACAAATCCCCCTGCCATTTTCATTCTGCGGTCATTAGCGGTGGCAGCGTTGTGCCCATGGAGGCTCAGGGTGCCCCTGGTGACAGCAGGGACGGAAAGGGAATGCCACAGCCTGGAAAGCACGTCCGGAGCGAGCGGCGTTGTCCCCATCCGACACGACAGGCAGCCTGGCTATCACTTCCAATCAGCGCAGAAGGGACGGAGCGGCCCCAAAGGCAGGGGGTGATTGTGGCGCCGTCCCGAAGGGGAGCAGCTCAAAAGAACAGGCAAGTGAGACCACAGGATTGCTAATTAGTGTTGATAGATGCGATCATTTCTAATTAGCTCACTAATCCCTCTCCCTGTCACAGGAGCATGGGAGAGGGGGGAGGAAAAAAAAAAAAAAAAAAAAAAAAACACCCCTTCAAAATACATNTCTCATAATTCAGGATAAAAACGCAGCTGGTGGAGGACTGGATGCAAGATGAGGATGGAGCTCAGGGAAGGAGGTTTTTGCACAAGGCTGACCCACGCTTATCTCTGACTGAGCAGAGACCCTGCAGTTATTATTCCAGCATTCTGCCAGGAGGCGAGGAGTTTGCTAGTTTTTATTAGCATTAATAATTATTATCAGGCCATCTGAAAGGGGCTTTGAGCACTTTTGAGGCCTTGCTTTTAACAGAGGTACACTACCCTGCACACTGTTCCTGCTGCATGTGCCCGTTCTCCCCCGGGTTACACCAAACCATCGGGCACCCAGGGAGTTCAAGTCACACAGCAAACGAATGAGGGGAAGAAACACACGGAATTGAGGAAGAATTGGAACCTTCTGCAGGGGCTGCGGGCTCAGTTATGGTCTCTGACTTAACTTAGGAGCTACGCTGGCTAAGGGAGCTGCTCTTCCCTTTCTGAATATGGGGCCTTTTGGGACTACTGTAAGGTAAGAAGCTGCCGAGGAGCCAAACTGCACTTGGCAAAGCCCGTACTGCTGAGACTACACTGACCCCTACCTTCCCACAGGTGCGGAGAGAAGAATCATACAATCGTTTTGGTTGGATGACACCTTTAAGGTCATCAAGCCCAAGCGTTAACCAAATGAGCCAGGCCATCCACAGACACTGCTTCCTTATGGGCAGAAGAGACTGAGGATGTTTTTCTTACAACAGGCTCTCCCCATCAAGGCTAAACCTCGTTAATGCCTAAAGATCATGTTATTCTCTAGACTAGCAAAAGTTCCTGAGAGAAAAGCTAATGGGTTTTAGTTTTCACTGGTACTCCCCTCCCCAAGCAAAAATTCACCTTCAGGACAAGGCACTAATTACCTCAGAAGTGCTCTTACATCGCATCTAGCAGTAGCCACTATACAAACCTCTACCACAGCATCAAAGGAGATGATTAAGTTACTAGCCATATCTCTTATGATTCCCTCCACCAGTTTGAGTGGTCCCTCGAGTCCCATGCAGACATCATTAGCAGCTCCTGCAATGGCAGGCCAATCAAATTAAGTGGAAACATTTTTGTCTCCTTTCCAGTGAAAATCATTCTAGCTTTATTCCTCCCCACCTATCAGCTACAAAGGCACACAACAGGCTGGTGGCAGTCCAACAACAAAGTGTACAGTGACCACCTCCATGAAGGTCTACCCAGAGAAAGAGGTTTATGGTCACCACCAATACAGGTGGTGCTTCTCAGGCAGGTGCAAAAGGAGCTTTACAAGGACCTATTTTCTAACTCTGAGAATGCCAACTCTGCAAACACACCTCAATTTGAATCAAAGATATGCAAGCACAAGAATTAGCACCTGCTCTCTGCAGATCTACAAGAGGAGGCCTGAGGAGTAGCTGTACTTTGTTAGACCTACCACAAAAGGCTTCTGCGACTGATCAACTTATCAAAGAGCATCTGATCCAAGGGAACAAAGGCAGCAATGGCAGAGAACAAAAACACATCTCAAGAACAAGCTAAAGCAAGAAAACAGATGGTCAAGAATGAATCTGTTTCAGACTTTATGTACAATTTGCTGCTCATCTGCCAGAGAGAGAACAGTAAGGGCCAAATTCACAGAAGGGACTCAGCAGGGCTTTCACATTTACATGGTCAAACTTCCACACAGCTGATTTTCAGCAACCTTCAATCTGACACTATTCTCCAAGGCTGGCACCTACTTAACCTGCTGAATCTATGTTCTGATGTACTAACCCATAGCTTTGTGCCTGTAATTTTGAATGACTACCTAACCCGCTCTGCACTGCTAAACTCCATAAGCATCAATTTACAGGGTGGCTTAAAGTCTCCAGTTTGGCAACACTGGAAATAAGGTGAATGAAAGAAATCCCCTCTTTATCACACGGGTTCATCAGGAACCAGCACCTCATACTCCTTGGTTCACAAGGACACAACCTCTGCAAAGTGAGTTTAGCACAGGTGAGAGGCACGGGATTAACTCGCTGAGGCTGAGAGGGAAGTTCAGACACAAACCCTCAACCGAGGGTCTAACAGACAGAACATTAGTCTCCCACTCCAGAGCTTGCAAATGCACTCACCTTACTTACAGTTCAATTTAAGTCAAAGGTTTGACTCACAGAATTAAAATTCTGGACCCTTCAGGCACCTGTGAACCGTGTAACCATCAGGACCTAATTGTGTTGCAGCCAGGCCAACAGGAGCTCACAGAAGACGCCTCCCTCTCTACCCCCTCTTTCCTTAGTTCTTGTTGTGCTTTCCCAAGTGACCGTGGCGAGGAGATCTGACAGGACTCTGCCCAATGCCTGGACGGCTGAGATTCCAGTCAAGGACTTTGTGGGAGAAGAGTAAACACTGTGGGCTCCTTTTTACTGTGGGAGTTTCCAGAGGCGATTCTGGAACCCAGCTGGTAAGAAGCTTGACAGAGACAGCAAGATAAACTGCTTGCAACAATACTGAAAGTTATGCTTAAAACACAATAAAACCAAAGGAAAAAGATTCTTCTTTGACAGACAGGCTGCATCTTCTATATCCTAAGTTTCTTCAACGTGTCAATAAGAACATGAAACAAAAAGCCAGGTACCTTTGGACAAATCCTCCATAACCTCTGTCAACGGAAACTAATGTTGATAAGGAAACCATTCTCACAGAGCAAGCTATAAAGTTGCACGATTGATTATGATCAATTATGATAATGATAGAAGCTCATTAAAACACAAGATATAGACAAATAAGCATCCCCACCCCAAAAGAACCCCTCAAGTGTTCTCCATGTGGAACAACACTCCTTAAGTAACTGTTGAACAATAACGTGGCAAAGCTTACAAATACCACAAAGCTGTTTTAGTACAAACAAACGTGGAGGGGTGAACAAGAAAGCAGGCTGAGCTCAGTGGTCACAGATATAAAGCCACATGCGTGGAGGGGAGCAGTATAACCCACCCAACCGTCTGGCAGGCCACTAGTCTAACAGCACAGGGCTGAACCAGGCATCCCTACAGGTATGTTCTGGAAACTGAAGTAATCAGAGTCATAAAACGCTAAGGTCAGGAGGAACCAGTTCTGATCTAGTTTGACCTTTTTTGCGACTCAAAGCACTTCAGCTAGTATTTCTGCATCCAGCTCCCTAACATCTAGATCCAGTGGTGTGCAACAGAACAGACAGGAAATACCAGTGTTATAAGGGTATTTATACAAATTAATCAAACGCCCTCACCTGGAACCCGGCTGTTCTGCTCACTGTACCCCAAAAAGTGTATACAGAAAGAGTATTTGCTTCAGCAAACACAATGCAAATGCTGTAGAAAAGCAGCAGCCTCCTTTGGATGATGAGCCCGGGTTCACAAACACATCCAAGAACAGGGCCCAAGAGGAATTCCTAGATGTCAGACTACAAAGAGCACGCCACAGCCTTACCTCAGGCCAAAGTCATAAGCATAAAGTACTGCTGAGCCAGTTCAGCAGAGCACACTGTCATCAAGAGCTTCCAGTCCTTCCAAAGGACTCCACAACACCAAGAAACTCACACGCCTGGCTCAGACTTTTTAAAGGTTTTAAATTTAAAATAAGGTAACCGCACATTGTTGGCCTGAATAAAGGCGGAAGGTGGGAACTCTCACCCCAGCTACCCAGAAAGGATAAAGAAACAGTTTGACATCACTGACTCCAGAGACCTCTGTCACACAAAACAAGTCACTGCAGAGCAACACCTCCCTGCATTTCAGCCATCTGATGTCTGCGTCGGGAAGAGGGTCCACCCGCCAACGCCGGTGGCTCACTGCGCTCATCTCGCAGCCCAGATGTGAGCACACCTGCCAGCAGTTACCTGTAACTGATGCAAGGCGACTCCTCTCTTTGCTGTAGGACTTAACAGGCTTTCCAAAGTCCACAGGGTTTTTAGCCCTCGGGGTTGATAATTTCAAAGTCTCCAGGTGAGCTCTGAATTCTGTTAGGTATAGCTTCCAAGCTACGGGGTCAGTAACTTAATAACACTGTTATCTGCTTAAAACTACGCAAAACACGTAGCACTTCAAATTCAAGTAGGCTATTTTGGCATCAATACACTCTAAACTCCTTTGCTGTTTCGTTGAAGTATTTCTATCTTCTAAGTAAACTGCACCAGCACAATGTCACTGGTGTTATCTCGAACTATCACAGCAGGAAGCTCAAAATTCACAAGCCTCCTGATGGCCCCAGCAACCAGATTTTGACTAAACAGCACATCTTCAGATCAGCTAGAAGCAAGAAAAAAAATAAGCACATAATGGAATATTGTTAGTATTTAAATGGTAAGTTCTGACTTCTCTCAACTTTCAGAAAAGAGTTTCAACTTCTTTGCCTCAAGTTATAAGGAAAAAAAAGCATATTTTCAGCTTTTTTCCTGTTTTATAAACAGGGATGGGGCTTTCTTTATCTATAAAGAAATATATATCTCTATAATATATTCTAATAACAATCTCTATAAATAAAGTGACCTCTAATTTGGCTTTCAGATAGGAAGACACTTCTCATTAGAAACACTTGTGAAGTTTTTGTCAGGAGCACCCAGAAATCAAAGACCAAAAGCAATGCACCAGCATCTGGGGGTTTGAGAGGAAAAAAACCACACACACACCACCAAAACATGACGTCAGACGCACAGAAGCTCAGACTGCTGGTTTAGAAAGTTTACTGCAAGATTCTGCCATGTGAGCCCTGAAAGCCCAGCAGCCGGGCCCCATCCTTTAACATCCAGGGCTCAAGGCCCGCAGAACACCCTGCCTGGTGGGATGCCAGGAGCGAAAGCCGCATCCCGCTGGGAGCCGAGGACGAAGGTGGAGGGTTTCACCCCAAAACCCCCTGCGCCCCGTCCCCTGCTCGCTGAAAGGGGTGGCAGGCAGCTCCCGGCCCTGCGGTGGTGGGGAGAGGATTCACACAACTCTAGATAAAGTTTTACGGGCGAACGGGGAGAGGTGGAGGCGCGGGGAGGGAGGAGAAGCCCGGCGGGGCAGGGGCGGCCCGGGGCATCGCGCGGGACCGCACTCACCGTTCAGCCGGGTCTGCCGGTTCGCTCGCACCCGCAGGAAGGTCTGCAGAGGGGATACAAGAGCGAAAAGGTGTCAGGGTCCGAAGGTGACGGATGTAAACAACTCACCTCCCCCCCCNCGGCCGCCGCCATGTTGGCCCCGGTCATGTGACCCACCCGCCGAGCGGGTGAAAGTTCACCAGGAAACCGGCGGGGAGAGGCGCGCGAAGAGGAAGTTCCCATGGCAACCGACAGGCGGCAGCAAGGCCCGGCGAGCCCCGGCCAATCAGAGGCCAGGGGCGGTTGGAACCCCAGGCCGCCTGACCAATCAGAGAGCAAGGGTAACTGGGACCCAGGGGAGCCTGGCCAATCACCAATCAGGAGCAACTGAAACCCAAAGACAAATGGCCAATAGGGACCCAGGGACAACTGGCTCCCAGGGGCAGGTGGCCAATCAAAACTCAGGAAACACTGGAAGCCAGGTTTTCTTGCCCAATAGGGATAGGGCACCCTTAAGGCCCAAGTGCACTAGCCAATCAGAGACCCTGGGCCCAACAGTAACCTAAATCTGCTGGCCAATCAGGAACCAGGAATGACTGCTCCACAATTTTTCTTGCTCAATTAGAGACCAGGGGGCTTCTGAGGCCCAGGGGCACCTGGCCAATCAGGACACAAGGTGTCATGAGACCCAGAGGCATGTGGCCAATGGGGGCCCAGAGGCCCTGTCAGGGTCCCCACCCAGCCCTGGCCCCACCGTGGAGCCCCAGGCCTGGGGAGAGGAGCCCCTGCCTTCTCGCCCATCCCACCTGTCCCATGGGAGTGCCAACACCTGGCTCCTGGATTTCCTGTCCCCTGGCTGCGATGGGGGGACGTCCTCGGTGGACCGGGCCAGCCTGAGGGCAGGATGGAGCTGGGGGGGCAGAAATTGGGCAGTGCAGGCTCCTGCGCCTGCAAATCCCATTAGTTCCCTGCTCTGCTGACTCCCCAGACTTGGTTCCTTGGGATCAAAGCTACATTCTGGGGTCTTCACTCTGGCAACTGACAATCTGCCTCTCCTTCAGAGGGGAAAAAAACCCACTAAAACCCCCCAACCTTCATAGAATCATAGAATCCTTTGATTGGAAGAGACCCTTGGGATCACTGAGTCCAACCATCAGCCCTACTCTACAAAGTTCTCTCCTACAAACCTTCAATGCCTTTGGCTTTGCGAGGAGATGGTGGGCAGTGAGCAAGCCCGGGTGCCGGCTGGAGAGCCTTGTGTGGCACTGACCTGCCCCACACATCCCAGTTCTCTCTGCAGGCTGACACACAGCCGTCATTCCGTACGTGTGCTTCCTTACAAAACCAAAGCTGCTGATGGTTGGTTTTACCCTTTTGATTAATGAAGCTGGCTTTCAGGAGGCCTGCTCGCCGCTGTGCTCAGGTGGAGGGGAGGTGAGCCTTTCCTGGACAAGGATTTGGCTTTCAGTTATACCTACTCCTCCTGTTATTCAGCCACAAAATATTCTGTGGGCTCAACTGACCCACGCAAGGTGGTTTGTCTCTGAACCTGAAATGTTATCTTTGCCGTATGATGAATGCTTTATAATCTGGTGGTGACTTTTCTGCTGGGGATTCAAGGAAGGATTGAATCTAAATCCAACCAAAATGGCTTTATTTTTACTCAGAGTGCAGGAAAAGCCCCAGCTGACAGGCCATGCTGTATCTCAGAGGAGCACCCACCACCAATCCATACCCCCATACCCTGAGGACCTGCACTATACCAGCTGCTGCCACCTTGGCCATTCAGAGTCCATGTACTGAGCTCCAGCAACCGGGCTTGGCAGAGACAGGCAACAGGATTCCCCCTCCCCATGTCCCAGAGCTGCCCCACTGCCTCTGCTACAGCTCCCTCAGCACAGGCAGCAACAGAAGCAGCCCGAGTGCTGCGCAAGCCTGTATTCCTGTAGCACTCCTATTCAGAAATCTCCTTCTCCCCTAAATATCCCCATGGTAAATAAGCCACGGAAAGCCAAGAAAACCAAGCCACAGGAATTCTGAAAGCCTATACGCCAATAACTCACGTTCTAGCATGTTACTAAAACACTGTATATTCACGATTAGATCACAGATAACACAAGGGACATTCATAATTCCAGCACACCTCTGCATATGGAAAGCTAAATTTTGCAGCCCTTAAAGTCACCACCATGAGAGTCTTCTGCTCTACTTCCTGAGCATTCCCCTTGGTAGGCCTGGAAGACTGAATTCTTACTCACGTTGTGGTTTTATTAAGGATACGCCGAGGCTTTACACAGCCCTGGCACCCACTCTGAGGTCCCTTTATGCTGCCAGAGCAGCACAACGCAGCCAGCACAAGCGTAAATGAAAATCAGGCCCCAGAGGTCTTTTCTCCCTGCAGTGCAGACTTACAACTCCCCATTACACATTTGCATTAAGGGCTGCAACCCTCCATAAAATACACTCACAAACTTAAAACACATTAGAGACTAGCTAGACTCAGCACATAGAGGGGGCCTCTGCTGAGAATATTTGTCCTCAAGTATGACATAATAAAAATTCATAGGAATGGAGGACTGCAAGGGACCACCAGTTTCACAGAGACTGAAGTCTGGAGGAGCGGAAAGGGAGGGATGTTCTCCAACAAAGGGGGCCACAGCTAAAGTCTCTCCCATGCCCTTCTGAGAAGAACATGGTTTGTTTATCAGCCGTAATAAACAGGCAGGAAAGAGAGCAGGATTACCTGAATTGGGCATTTCTGCCCATCTTCTTTGCTCCAGGTCTCATCGTTCATACAAGGGGAAAGGGACTTGTGATGTGACACCAAGTTACAACCAAAGGCTACATGGGAATATGTAGCAAACAATGGAGCATTTGGCCCATATTTGATAATATAACCAATAAATAGGGCAGAGGAAAGAATAATGGGCAACAAGTGAACAAATCTAATACTAACAGGACCTGCCTTCAGGAACATGTGCTTTAACTGGGGCTACTCAATTAGACCCCAGCACTGGTCATCCACCTCACCCTCTACAGATCCAAACACAGACCTGGCTGATGCCAAGTGGCCAATGCCGGAGGACCTGACCATCTGCCTGACCCTGGGCACAGGCTATCGCTGCAGAGCACCACAAGACACAGGGTGATGGGTGTACGCCAAGCTGGTACAGCCATGGCCCACTCATCCTGTCGGTACAGCAGGTAGAGACACACCTGGGTCTACGCTGAAGACCACGATTAATTTACCTGCTGCCTTTCAGAGCTTATGTGAAGCCAGTGGCTGAGCGCAGGCTGGTCACCAAACGGTTTGCATGTGTGTTGTGTCAGAGTCAAGTGTGCCATCCTGCCCCAAAAATACAGACAGACCTACAACAAGCAGAGCTGTACTTGTGCTGCTGCCTTTCTCTTTTCTCGCTCCATCTCCCTCAACTTTTACTTGTTCCGTCACAAGCCAAGACCTGCTTCTCCTCTGGGTGGGAGGTGTTTTATAAAACATGCAGGCATGGCTGTGGATGGTCCAAAACCATTTCTAGTGTGGGTAGGAGTCATGAGTCAGTTTTCTGGGCAGCGGCACACCAGTGAAACAGAGAATTTTGGCCGGCTGCAGGCTGACATCATTCCCTGTTTTACAGAAAAATCACTTCTCTGAAAGTTTTCAGGTGGCTCGGGGTCCGTAATGACAAACACAGCTATGGCAATGACCGAGGTGATGAATATAATGCAACAGAAACCTCTACAAAGATTTAAAGCAGTTTTGCATGGCTGTGGTTTAAAGTCAGAGCTGGGAGGACTCTGCAGACAAAAGAACACCTTCATAGCCATGTGAGGGACCAAGTGCACATGTCCCCACGCCCGGGGGTGGGTTGAGGCAGTGGTGAAAAGCCAAGAGCTGGTGCTCCCCCACACAGAAAGCCGTGGACAATGGGGCAAGCTGGCTCCCTGCCTAAGACTGAGAGCAACGACGGTGTCCGCTTGCTTACCTGGTATCTGTCCGAGTGATGGATGTCATCTGAGGAGTGGGGTGATGCTGTCGGAGAATCTCCTTCCCGCTTGATTGAGGCCGACAACAAAATTGACTGCAAGAGAAAGGAGAAATTCATGCTGTGAGCATCACCGAGCTTTCTGCACCTCGCTAAGCTGTCCTCAAAGCCACGGAGAGCTCCTGCAGGGTTTTAGGGCTGCGCTGGGATGGACTGACAGGGTGTGGGGACATGTCTCTGCACTTCCCATGAGACCCAGCTCCACAAGGGGACCAGGCTGCGGGGTCCAGCAGACGCATCTGGCAACAAAGGGATGCTCATTTTGTCCTCAGGTCTGGTGGCTGGGGGCAGAATCGGTCCCTGCTGGAAATGATGTGCGAGGACCACACCAGAAATTCACACAAATGAGACGGGAAGGCGAAGGCATACTGATGTGGAGCGGTGATAGCGTGTGGTTTTCTTCCCCTCTAAGTGCTACTAAATCTCTCAATAGCTTTGTAAACTGCAGTAAAGCTCTCGGCACCTTTGCAGTGCAACTACCTCTTCCTTCCGTAATGATGCTATTTATTTTAATAAGTAGCACAGAAAAAAAGGGCCTTTTAGAAGGTTAAAAAGATCAGTGATATTTGAGACCTAAGAAATCACTGATAAACTTCAAGTCAATAGTAGGTAAGTCTAAATTCTACACACAGTGAACTCTAGCGGGAGAATTACCGTAGGAGTTTGACAGCATCTAAAAAAATGTATGCCAAGTCGCAAGTGAACTTTATTATTAGAAGAATTTGGGGGGGAAATGCAATTTAAGATTCTAATTTAAAATATAAATTAGCTAAACTAGGCTAAATATAGCCCAATACATTGTGAAAAAAAAAATATCACCCTGGAAATTCAGCTCTCCAGATGTTTATTTCTGAGAATCAGCTGGCAAGATTCGACAATAAGTGACTGCTCAGAGATGTGTATGTTTGCGGAGGGAAGTGTAGATATCATCTGAATTGGACAGGTCAAGTGTGGTGACAACATTATTAAAAAGCATAATACCTTGGTATTCCAGAAACATTTGCCTCTGGGCTGAAATGAAACGTGAAAAAAAAAATCTGCGTTTTTTGGAAAGATATGAGCAAGTGGAAAAATGACTCAGCATACAAATCTGCTCAGTCAGCAGGATGCCATCCCCTGGGCTCAGCCAGCTCTCCTGGAGAGAAGCATGGTGGGTGCAGCGGGAGGGCAGGCTCAGGATGGAGGCAGGGGAGGAGGATTTGGGATGCTGTGTTCAATGCCATGGGCATGAGTTACCAGCCTTGCCATGAGGACAAGAACCACATCCCTGTCTGTGCTGCAGGTCTCTGCAACGAAGCATGGCTCTACTGGCAGTGCAGAGACGTGACATCCTGAAGGGGGTCACGGAGGAGTTATCTGCTGGAGTGCTCAGTTATCTCCCCAGCCATGGTCCCTCCTGCCAATGCCAAAGACTGCCCTGGCCACATCTTGGGGCTGGCACGCTCCTCTGTTCAGCCCGACAGTGATGAGAGGTGCTGGGAGGGCCAGTGGGAGCCCAAAGGGCTGGGGGCATGCAGCCAGGGCTGCCCCAAGAGAACAGCCTCCACTTCCCAGGAGGGATACAGGCAGAGCAGGGGGATTCTCCTGCCTCACATGTTGGCCAAACCCAACCTGTGATCAGTTCATTGGCTTCTGGAGAAGCTCTTTGATAACCGTGTGAAGCAGAGTGCAGACCGACCTCCTGTTGTTGTTTAGTTGCTTTATTCTCTAAAGGTGAGGCCACTTCCAAAGAAGCAGGATTACACACGTCCTACAAAACAGAGTGACTGGGGCTCAAAGCCTTCAGGTGTGACTCAGAACAGCAGCCCTGCTGGCAGTGGTACTAATGCCCTTTTGCTCCTCTAATAAGCCAAGCACCCTGGAGCTGGCAGGGTTAAATCCGTTTTGTCTTCCAATGTATTCTAGAGAAGGGGGGAAAAAATACCCATCTCCCCATTCCTTGGCGACAGACAGACAAACCCTCCCCGCCTCCAGCTCCCCCCTCAGCTTCTGGTAGCTCTAATCCAATATTATTATGTGAAAAATGGTTGGGCTAGCTATGGAGACAGTAAATTAAACGTTATGTATTAGTTTTTAGCGTGTGGTCCCGGGAAGAACGCCGGCCCCATTTATTCCACAAACCTCCTGAGCACCATGGCGATGACCTCTGGAAAAATGCAGGGCTAAACTAATCCCAAAGATGTCAATCTCGAGGCCTCTTCTACATACACTTGCAGTTTAGATTAATAAACTGTCTATTTTTAAATTGTGTGCAAGCACTTCAATTCTAAATACCTCGCCGGCATGTTAAACACAGCGTTAGAGATGCCAAGTCACACTTCCCCTTCACTCTTAGGAAACTTGACTTCATTTGTTTTTCTCATTTCCCTGCGCTGTGCCACACTTTGCCTTTCAGGCAGCCACGGGGGCAGGCAGGGATGCAGGCTCAGGGGCGAAGGGATTAGGAAAGGCACTTGCCATCAGGGTGCCTTTCATTTCTGCATTAAGCCAGCCCCTCTGCCACCCCAATTTTGGCCTCTTTTATCCCAAGTTGTTATATGGGGTCTGTTTTTCAATGGCTAAGCAGCGAGAATGCCTGGCCACAGCACGCCAAAGCCAAGGATTTGTTGTCCCCTGCACCCACACCACTTACTCCCACCCAGGTACCAGCAAGCGGGGAAGGGGCAGTGATATGATCCCCATCCCTCTCTCAACCAGCATCTGGGAAGGTGACTTGGGACAGAAAAGGCAGCTTTATATATCTCCTCCCAGCCCTTGTGCTTACCCACAATGAAGAGCAGGCCAAAATTCTGGCTTCCCACCCCAAAACCGCGGTGCTGGGTGCTTTGTGTGCAGACAGGCACACTGTATGGCCATGTGGAGATGTTCCCTTCCTTCGGGACCAGTCACTTCAGCATGGTGGGGACCAGCTTTGATGCTGAGATGTCCCTTCTCCCTATGGGGAAAGGCTACCAGCCAGCTGATCCCTGCCTAGTTGCCAGTTCAGTCCAGCTGTTCAGTCCAGCTGTCCTTTAGGCCTGGGCTATTGGGGCAATTTTTTTTTTCTTCCTTCCCAGTTCCCCCTCCCCTGGCAAACCACAGCTCCCAGCATCAGAGACGGAGCAAGGGCCTTGTGCGAGCGGCTGTGCAGCCTCATATTTCTCCCTCTCCTTTAAATCATCTCTCCATTGGGCAAAGGCACTCTCTGTGGAGGTTATAAACCCTGAGAGGATCAGCCTGAGCATTACACCTGGGGCAAGCTAAATAAAAAAAGGTCATCGGCGCTTTTTAAACATGGACAAAAAAGCAGTAAAATGTGTTTGGAAAAAAAAATCTGGCATTAAATCATGACTTTTTGCCTGGCTTGCCTCATTAAAAGTGGCCTTTTGGAAGGTAAAATTATCATTGTAAGTGATAAGATCTTTAAGAAAATAATTCACAGCTTCTTCACCCTTTAATATGATAGCCGCCACCGGCTAATTTTTTTCTTAATGGCAACGAGGCCATCAATCTTGTCCGAGCCCTGTACACCCTCCTTCCTCCTTCCCCTCCTGCCATGGCCCTGCTTGGTGCTTCCTTCCTACCCCTTGGAGCCCCAGCTGTGCCGTGCCCAGGGGAAGCGACACGCCTGGGCGTATGGCTGTACCCGCCTGTCCCCATGAATTTGGGCTCTCCCTGGGAACGTGGCAGAGGCCTCGTACGCCTTGCTCACGCCGCGAGGCTCATGCCCTGGCAGCTCCCGACACCCTCCGTGGACTGTGCGATTCTGCCGAGCTGGACTGAGGCATCTGCAAATGCTTCGGCGGTCTCGTTGCAATTAGGAGGAACATATAGTTCGTGTATATAAATACATGGGCTGGTTTGGCACGAATCAGATGTGCATGTGCACGTGTGCCAGCTGCTGCAATCCCATCCATCGCTCTCCGGACCCGCTCCTCCCTTGCTCGGTCAGAGAAGCCACGGGCAGCTCGGCAAGGGCAGATGTGCCAACCAACGCACCGCTGGCTCCCGACCCACAGGCTGTGGGGCTGGGGCAGCCCGAAGGGAGGGGACGGGTGTCAGGGTGCAGCCGCCGGCCCGAGGAGATGGATGGAAATTGCTGGCACGCACCGCCCCCAGCCCTAAGCGCTGCTTCTCGCCGGTGGCCGGGGCAGATGTCAGTGCTGGGAGAGCCCAGCCGGTGCCGCTGACATTCTGCTGCCTCTCAAGGCCAGTCATTTGAGAGTATTAAAGTGCTGGACTCCTGCTTTCTGATAGCCCTGGAAAAACACAGGGAGTCTATTTTTCTTAAACAATCCATCACAGCTGCTGTCAGCAGAACAAATACCCTAACCCCGCTTTTTATGTATCTATATGGCCTCTTTTTTTTATTTTTATTTTTTTTTTTATTTTGGCACAAAGTGTTCCCTGCTTGATGCATTCAGCTTTAACTCTGCCATCTAAATAGGTACTTATCACTTAACATGGAGGTGATGGCTTGACATGTTTTCTGTCTCCTGCCCTCCCCTCCACGGTAGGGAAGCCGTCAAAGTGTTGCTAATAGCTGTTATCACTTGGGAACTGTAACCCGAAAGCAATGAGTGATACCAGGCCTTGCTGCGATTTTCCCCCTTAACTCTGCTAGCCATTTTTTATGTTATTGCTGGAGGATCCCTGACACAAAGATGCTACTATTAGAGCTGAGTTTCCTAGAAGCTTTCGGAGCGTCCACATTTGCTCCTGGGAAAGTTAGAGGTAAAATTATCTAGTGGCTTTTAGCTGGCAGAGATAAAGGTGGGATGGAGCTGAGGATGAAAGGCTTAAATGTGAGAAGGGTGTGAATAGTGAACAGAAATAATGGTATCAGCAGCTTCTGGCCTTTGCTGAAGGATTCCAGTGGTCTGCAAGCAGAATAAGCTTACAGAAATGTGAGCCACTGATTTATTTCTGTGCATGTTACGGTCGCACCTGGGATTGCAATCGAGCTCTGGGTCCTCTCGGGCAAGACACCAGCTACATGGTGGGGAAAGGGGCCCCTTCTAGTCCCCAGTCCAGAACTGCCCATTGGGGATAGAGGGGGAAAGACGTCTGGCTGAGGCCTGATGGGGTCCGCCAGCCTGTCCAGCCCCGCTCCAGGACCATGTCCCTCTCTGCTCCTCCTGCCGACCGCAGCAGCGGTTTCCCCTGGACTAATGGCAGGGCACAGCTGTTTGGCCCAAGGGGAGTGAGGGGCTTTGTTTGTTCATGGGGTAATTTGTTTTATGGAATAAAACCTGGCAGAGATATTTTTTTGGAGTGGCTCTGGTATTTATCACCCCGAACTGGCAGGGAGTGCATTCAGCCGACACCCATTCTTGGTCATTTCCCCTCCTTCGTGTATCTGTGGGCTGTTCTCCTGTCCCTGGTTTGGCCATCGCCTTGCCACAGCGCTCAGATTTAGCTTTCTAATCTTTCCTTGTAAATCACAGCTACAAAGCGAGGGGGCACAGATGCGGGGAGTGACTTCAACCCTCCCCAGCGAGTCAGTGACACAAGAGAAGGAGTTAAAACCCTGGGGCCCTGACACCCGTCCCCCGTTCCTACCACCAGACACGATACGGAGAAGTTAAATGATTCTGCTAGAAATTTCATCTTGAGCGAGGCAGCTGGGAAGGGCTTAATACAGACATTCTGTCAAGGTTTAAGGCTCCAAATCTTGCTTGCTTCAAAGCTCTTTTTCCTTGGAGGGCTTTAGTGGTCAAATTTTCCTCTAGGTGCTGTAATTCTCTCTCAAACTGCTTGGTGAAGCTGTAAAATCACGGGGGTGGGTGGGGGAATCAAAGTGCTCTGGCACTGTGGCTCGGTTCCCAGCTCTGCCGGAGGTCTCGGAGCAGCAGCGTGCTGGCCGCTTGCCTGCGGGCACCCTGCGAGGCACTGGGTGCCCACCTAAACAAACTGGCCACAAGCATCTGCTGGCTGAGGGAGACGGCGTTTGCTCTTGGCCCCTTGCTTCTGTGTTTGTTTGCAGCAAAAGCCAGCACACGGGCTGGACCATTAGTGGGAAAGGCACTTTGCAGCCGTGTATGAGGAAGCAGCAGTGGGAAAGGAATGCTGGACCCATCATGAGAGCTGGGGCGCTTCATGGAGCCCAGCCTCTTCCCCTGCAGAGGTCAGTACCAGCACTTTCAGAGAGGATGTAAGAAAGGTCAGTGGATGCTGTTAGGTGAAAGGTAACAGTCTGCAGCTGATATCCTGAAATGTGGGGGTTGAGATCTCTGTGGGAAGAGATGATATCCCACCTAGGTGTTAGCCCATGGAAGGAGAGCCACAGGCCAGACAGGCAGAGGCAAGGAAGTGCTCTTAAGCCAGGAGGACCTGGGGATGCTGACTCTCAGAGTTACTGCTGGCTTCTCAAGGAAGAGCAGGAGGACTCAGACTTTGATTGCTCATACACATCACCAACATGGGTTCGACTCAGCTTGTGCTCCTCTCTTGCACAGCCCCTTGTAAGAGGCATCCAAGGCAAGAGAGGGAAGGTAAGGGGAGAGCATGAAACCCAGGAATGATGTCATGAGGAACTGCATGCTGCTGACAGACTCCTGGGCAGCCATGAGACTGGACAGAACCCATGGTGTTGTCCATACACCTCTGCAAGACATCCCTGATGCCTGACCTGCCTGAAACGTGGCCTCTGGGCATGGTGGGGAATACTGCAGGAAGCTCTGGGCTCACAGAGGTCTAGGGCATGGTTGGCTCAGAAACCCATCTGCAGAAAGTGCCTTCCTGAGTGGCTCTGGTGTTGGGTTTCCTCATGGTGACCCACAACAACAGTGAAAGCAGAGTGAGCAATGCCCAGCCCACACCAGTGAACAGGACCATGGAGCTGTGGTCTCTAACTCAGCAAGAGCAAGAAGTCATCAGAGAAGGATGCTATGGATGTCCAGGACTCTCCTTGAAGTCCAGTGCCTGGGAAAGACCTTTCCCAGAGCAGGGCCACTGAGTGTGCTTTCTGCAAAGGAGATGGACTTTCAGCACTTTTTTGCACCTCTGCCTCCTGCAAATGACAGGCATGAGGCAGTCCAGCAAGAGCAAGCTGTCACTTTGACCTCAATGAGCTCAACAGGCTACTTGGCGCTCAGCAGCATGAAGATCAAGGCACAAAAGGCTATCATGAGACATGGGGAGAGCATCCAAGCTTGCAATCAGGGACAAAGTGAGCTGGGAGAAGACAGTGCGGTTGCCCTTGCACCAGCCAAAGGACTTCCTGAAGACACCAAGCAGCTATCTCAGGCTCTTCTCCCCAGCCAGAAGCTGGCAGAGCCCCGCTTGCTGCCACTAGCTTTTCTAAGCAAATGTCTGTCAGGGTTGGATAGAAATCTCATCCTGAGGCTCACTGTGCAGGTTTGTCATCTGCTTGTCCAAGTGACTTGTCCACACTGGCATACCACCATCGATTGGGCTTCATCACTAAGAGAAAGCAAACGAGGATCCTGAGTGCTGTGGAGCTATGTGGTGCTCAGCGTTGCCCTCCGAGCTGCCTTCGCACAGAGGGAGGCCAGGCAGCGAGCAGACATGTTGGCCGGAGCCCCCCAAGCTCGCAGCCCTCGCTTGGCCATCACTGCCTCCATCAGCTCCGATAATAGAAGAACCTGATACAATAATCCTGCATTCATCACATCCCATGTTGAGTGATTGGATTTTCTTTGACATATTGCCATGAAAATTGACCCAGTGCAGTGAGTGACAGCTCTTCAGGGGCAGGAAAGCAGCGAGCGAGGAATATGCGTTTATATCTGGGGTTTTATTGCCAGGAGAGACATTTGCCAGGGCAACAGCGGGGATGGGATGGGAGCAGAGCCAGGAGACAGAGCATGGGGGGAGTTAAATCCCCTGCTCCCAGCTGCACCCCAGGAATAGCCTTCAGCCAGCACAGAAGCAGTGACAGCCCATGATAGTATATACAACAGCGCCAAATGAGTCCTAAAGCCACCGGTGACTGCAAGAGTAGCACCTTTGGTTACACCAGCCTGTACTCTGTCCCCGTTCCCTTGTCCTTGAGTGGAATCAGCCTGCCCCTGCCTGTGCTGCCAGGAGTTGCTCCCAAGGCATGGGGAGGTGCATCTCCTTTCTCCTGCCACTGAGCTGCTGGAGCTGCTGGCCCTGTTGTTGGCACCAGAAGAACTGGCCAGCAAACCTCATGGCAGTCCCCACAGTCCCCATGACTCCTTCCAACAGTGCCCAGGATGGGAAGTATGACATGGTACCACTCCCAGCTCTTCCCAGGCAATGCCTGCCAGACCTCCAGTGATGCCTGCGCCTGTGCTGCAAGCCCACCTGGGGGTCTGTTCTCCATCTCTCCACCTGGGACCCCTGTTAAGGGTGGCCCAGAGACCCAGCTTTGTCCCCAGCAGGGCTTGCTTGGAGGGATTTCACATCACGATGGGTTGTTCCCACCCCATGTTGCAGATGCTCAGTGGGCACAAAGGGAAAGAGCAGTCTTCATCTCCCCACCACCCTCCTCCTCAATCCCAGGTGGATACAAAGGAGCGTTTAATACCAAGCTCGGGTGAAGGTGACAGCATGTGCCTTCCCATGCCACACAGGACTTGTCTCCCAGCAAAAGCCACCTAGAAATAATGAATCCTCCTGGGCTGAGAAGCTTTCAAGCTCTCTGAGAAGGGAATGAAAGATTTCCTGATTTCACCCTCTCCCTCCCTGCTCTCCTGGCTTCTTGAAGTTAATGTTCTTAGCCCCAGACGTGACGGGCAAAGGGAAAAGATCCATGTGGTGACAGGGGACGATTGATCTCTTTTACATAGAACGACGCTCCAGTCCCAGTTTAATCCCCTCGCTCAAGGCAAATGGGATTCTTTGTCAATGGAAACTTCAAAAGCCCAGCCCTGCCGTGAGATGGACCTTCTTCTTTATCTGGTCTCTGTCAGTCACTTGCTGTGTTTCCCTCCAAACAGCTAATCTGTCTTCCTAGCCGTCCTTCTCCCTCGCAGGCGATGTGTTTGGGACCGTTGAGTTATCTACACTCAGACCTGACGAGGAGGGAAAGGGAAGCTTGTGGAATCCAGCTGCTTTCATTTCGTGGGTGCCCTTTACAGCTCATTTGAGATGTCCCAAGACAGTGTCACCTTCCGTGGATTATCAACTTGGGGATTGCTTTCTGCTCTGCTTGCTTTTCATGGGAGAAATAGTCAGGTCTCTGCTTTCCTCCCAGTCTTCCCTGGGACAGGGCACGGGAAACAGGGACAGTCACACAGAGATGGGAATGCCAAAGGTGTGGAGTGCTATGGACCATGACCGTGATCTTTATTTTCCCTTGTGGGATTTAGGAAATTGTTGGGTTTATTTCGGTCATATGCCTGTCTGCCAGGAACAGGGGTCAGCACGGGGGCTCCTTGGCCCCTCACTTCATGGGGCGGACAAAGTGTTGTTATGTTTGGCAAGACACCTGGTCCCAAGGGGAAAACTTGCAGTTGAAACTTCAGCCACCATTTCTAAAATTGCATGCCAAAAATGACCCAAAGCTTCCAGGATAAAAAAAAAAATAATAGGCAGAGCAAGACCTGAAGTAGATTCTATTAAAACAAGGACCAAAACCTCCTGTGAGAGATGTCCCTCAGCTTCCCTGGAAGCCAGGAGCCTCCCTGTGTCACCTGAAGTGTAGGAGAGCCTGGACCACTTTTCTTGGCCCTTCTTGGGGGCCAAGCACAGCATGATTTTCAGAGGCTGTGCTACACCCAGCTGTCCTGCAGTGCTCCCTGCCACCCCCTTGTCTGCCTGAGCTGTAGTCCTTCCCACTACCATAATCAAACGAAGTCCAGCTCACAGTAATACTAATTAGTAAATGATGGCCTTTGCAGTGATGCCATGATGCTCCGTGCATTTAGTGTTTTTGCATTCTGAACCAAGGGGGTGTGAGGTGGTGGGATGCAGCTAAGATGAGGTCTTTCAGTGATTTGGGCTCTTCCTCAGGTGTGCTTTGCTCCCCCTGAGACAGGCCCACTCCCCTCTTCCAAAGTTGGCATATGGCTCTGGCTCCAGGAACTCCCGCACATGATTTCCCAAGCTGAGCTCAGTCTGTGTGTGATAAGCTCTCATTAGCTGTCATTAGCCACAATCTGGAGTTGTGGAGCCCGCCGGGTCCTTTGGTTTTGCTGTCCCTCGGCTGCACAGGGAACAAGAAAGCCCCATGCAAGGACTTGGCTTCTCCAGCTCAGTGGGTGAATGGGAGGGGCATTCCCCCATGCTGACCTGGCCTCAAAGTGTGGCCACCTTCCTGGGGACACTAAGTAGCAGGACAGGGGGTGGGCTGGGAAGGTGAGAGGGTGTAAAGAGCATCCCTTGGCAGGGGAAGGTAGTGTGCTGAGTTGTGCTCACTTACCTTGGGGGTGCCTGCTGCCATGGCATCCTTCAGGATGGAGCTTTTGCTGCCAAGAGAGAAGAGAACAGGGTCAGAGTCACAAGGCCAGGGGGGAAGCGATTTGTGGGATCTCGTGAGGTCAAATAGCACATGGCTCCCCTTCCCCAGACCAACAAGGACCTGCTCACCCTGGCCGGCGGAGCACGGAAAGGAGGGCAGCACCAACTATTTCTCCAGCAGGGGTAAAATGGTCCTACGGGAGGAGACCCCAAACCCAGGGACACAATGCAGAGTCAAATCCTGACTGTCTCCCTCCTCGGGGGCTTGTGCAGTTTCTCTCCCAGCCCTGGGGAAAAGGGCTGAGCAAGGCTGCAGGGGCTGGGGGAGGAAAGCCAAGGAGAGGGGAGTGGAGGTGGAGAGCCCTGTGTAGGGTCAGGCACAATAAAAAAACAAAAAGGAGGGAAGGAAAAAGAAGGCGATTAAATTGGCGTAAGAGCAAGGGAAAGAAGATCCCCTCAGCTCCAGCTGCGCCGTGGAGGCAGCAGCTCTGCCGGAGGCTGGAGTGATTTGTTAATTCAGCTTGTTCCCCATTTAGCAGGGAAGGAGGTCCCCGCCACGGTGCTCCTCCTCGCCTGCCCTCGCCAGCGGGAGATGCTATAGATTTAATAACACCTTCCCCCCCTCCAGACAGGTTAAACTTGAAACAATTACATATCAAAGCCGACATGGCGGGGAGGCCTGCACTGTAATTTTTTGGTTATTAAAGTAATCTCTCTCATGTAAATTCTCCTGCTAACATGCTGCAAACAGCATTAGGAAATAAATTATTTCCCCGTGATTCGATTTGTCAATGCAAAGCACCTGCAGCAGGCAAAAGGCCCTTGAAATATGTTGCCAAGCCCAGTGCCTGTGCTTCCAAGTGCATGCCGGTGGGGTGGCTGGCTCCCAGCTCCCCATAGCCCCGGGGAGATGATGGATGGATGGGTGGGTGGAGGGGGGAGGTTAGTGGGNAACAAAATTTGTATGCAAGCCTGCATCCCAGGCTAAGGATGAGTGATCGGCAGCCAGAAAGTATTAAAAAGCCTCGCTAAACAGATGCTGACAATAGAACAAGACATATCAAATCAGATCTACTTCAGAAACATTAATATACACACGCACACATGCTCGCCCGCGCGCGCGCGCCCGGCTCCGCACACCCCTGCTCCTTTCTTCTCAATCACAGCAATATGGGAGACATCAATAAATTTTTATGAGACTTTTAGAAGATCAACACGGTACTAGATGTGACAAAAAAGCAATGTGCCTGTCATGTTCGCTTTGTCGGGGACACTTTAGCCCCAGATGCCGAGCTGCAGTGGCAGCGGGGAGAAATTGAATTTGGCTGGCTTTAATCTGCCTTGATTTGGCAGATGGCTGGGTGTTATGAAATGAGCAGGGATGGAGGAAGGTGTTTTCTCCTGGGGCTACGGACCCCTTCTCTCCCAGTGCCACCGCCCTCACCCCGCACCCCAAAATAGGGGAAAACACACAGTTATCTATCACCATCAGGTCACCCCAAAAGGCACAGTTCTGGAGCTCAGAACAAGCGGTTGCCATTCCTGGGGACCACTGACTAATGGGCTGGGGCATCTCCTCCCTTGAAGCCCCCTTCTCTAAGGGTATGAGCTGCTGGATGCTTGCTGGGAGGCGCAGGATGCCCCCCATGCCCCGTGCCCCCAGCTCTGGCCCTCACAATTTTTGGGAGGCAGCGGGAAGCAGAGTCAATCCCTGCTGCCCCTGGAGGTGCAGCCCTGGCACCACCTCCAGCCTGTTCCCAATAGCCCGTGATGGGAAGGATTTCCACCCCCTCCTCGTCTCCGGTGCTACCTTGACCTTCTCAGACACTCAAAGTGTGAAACAACTTTCGGTCCTTTTTTGTAATCCAAATGCCAGGTTAAAAAAAGCCCAACAACTCATTTCCTCCCTTTTCTTGTTAAAGGTGTTTAAAATTATTCAATTTTTGGGGAAAGAGGAAGAATCTCATTAATTCCTCCTAGAAACGGTATTAGTGCCAGTAAACTACAGTTTTCAGGAGGAGAGTCTCTGGTCAGCTGAAAGGCCAAGCCTTTGCCGTTGGGACTGATGGGGAAGGGGTGTGATTTACATAACTTGGCAGGGTTTATTTTATTCTTCATTTGGAGGATTCTTAAGAGCCAACCCCCTCCTTCCAATTTAGCCCCACTTTATTGCTAATAAGAGTTTGCAGTTCGTCTTCATTCATTTCCAGGGACGGGTCAGGAATGGGCACAAGCCCTGGTCACAGTTCAATGGTGCTTTCCTCCATCCCACTGAACAACCCCCCGAATTACAGCGGCTGCAGCCCCCCGAGCATCTTAAGGATGCCGGCAGCAAGCTGAGGATCGAAAGGCCGTCAGCAAAGAGAAACCCTCCCCTCCATAAACACCGCAGACAAATTAAAAATGGTAAAAGGGAAATCAAGACCTTTAAAGTTCAAACACTTTTCGGTGCCTTTTAAAGTTTTTTCGCTCTAGGCCCTTGCAGAGAGCACAATCTTTGGAGACCTTGGGATTCTCTTTAATCACCCAGCCAGGCTGCAGTGGTCTGAAATGATTACACATTTACATAGTAATAACCCCAACACTCCCCACATTATTTCATGGCTAGCATATTTCCACTCGGCGAGTGATCCATGTGTTTTAAATTATAACCTGTACATAGGAAATTAGTTACTAAGTACGATATTCACGGGCTCGTCTGACACTTCTAATTAAGGTGATTTACACAGAATTATCCTACGAAATAAAAAAATGGTGTTTTGCTAGCTAATAAAATATAATTACTACCCGCTTTTATAAGTTACAGTTAGTTTTAATCTATTTGGGGAATTGTTTATCTAGTTCATTACAGCAAAACAACTTCTTTCCCTTTTAGGCAACCCCCAAAAACTACCAAAGAAGACAAGAAACGCCCTGGAAAGACCCAGCAATTTGGGCAGCCTCCTTCTCTCTCTCCCGGAGGGTTTGCATTTCCAAGCTGCTTCCTCAAGGCACACGAGGCTGCTTCCTCGCTAGCTCCCTTTCTTGGGGCTGCGTCACCACCGGTTCTGGCCGTGCATTCGTGCATCCCCACGTGTTCAGGTGCCCTGTGCCTCTGTGGGGACAAAATAAGGTCCCTGCTGTGGTGCTGCTCGGCCCAGCCCCGCTGCTGTGTCACCCTTGAACCTTAACAGGGTGCTGCATGGCCAGGTCCCCACATGCCCTGGGGTGTTCACCATCACGCCTCTATATGAGAGCACATCAGATCAGTTTTAAGAGGAACATTTAGTCTCGGCAAGGCCCTCCACAATGAAAGCAAGACTCAGGCTACAGCACAGAGGGGCAGAGTCTTTTAAGATTAGGTAGGGATTTGGTTAGGACCATCCCCCGATGCAACTGGGAATCCCCTGGCTTCTCCCTGAGACAGACCCTAGGGGCTGTTCAGTCCCAGCGTTTCAGTTGTGATGTCCCAAAGGGCAAAGGACAGCTCAGCACATTGAATACTTACCCACAGTCTTGGTGTTTCTCTGCTCCTGCCATAGTTGCTGTTACACACAATGACATTTAGGTTTATTTATACTTTTTATTATGGTCCTGCATTTTGGGGTGTGCTTGCCTTAGGCAAAAACCTCTAAACAATATGCAGGGAATGGCGCCTTATCATCCCTGTGAATGGAAGTTGCTGCTTCCCCATGGAAAAGTTGCAGGTTAATTGTGCTGATTGTGTTTTACCACGAGCAAGGTGGTACTTGTTCTTTTCCTTTAAGCCTTTGCTCTTGCAAGCTGTTGTAGGAATCTCAGCTTTTCTCCAAAAGAAAAGAAAAGTTTTCTGGGTGCCCAAGTTCTGAGATAAGCAGAAGCCAATGGGAGATGGCTCATCATTTGCTGGGCAGAGGACCACGATCCTGGTACCAAGAACCCACCAGATGCAGGCAGGGCTCTCATTGGTCCCCAAGACCAAGGAGAAGCCTGATGCCAAGCAGTTGCGCCAGGGAAGCAGGGCAGGAGATTTCCTCCTCCATGCCCACCGTGGCATACACACTGACTGGGCATCACCACAACATCCCGGAGCAAGGCTTGGAAAGCTCTGCTGTAATTGTAGCTGCAGCTTGGGTGTTGGCCAGTGGAAGGAGACCAAGAGACAGATGTTCTCAGAGGGGAAATCTGGGCACAGAGTAGTGGTGGGATTTGCCTGAAGCCTCACTGCACAACAGTAGAAACGGCCCTGATGCCATGCTTCAGCCCACCACAGCCACCAGACCTCACAGCCACTTGGGCTCCCCAAGCATGTTCCAAAGAGATTTCTGCAGAGCCCCCACACAGGGCAAGGCAGAGCTTATGATGAGCATCCATCAAGGAAGGGCTGAGCTCACTTTGTGGCACAACAGCCACCTCCCAGTAACACTCCCCACAGGTAATTAATACTAACTGCAAGAGAAGAACTTCCTTGAGCTCAGGCAGCTACAGTTGTTTGTGCTCATCCCTTAATGACATTGCAGCCAGAAGACGTTAAAAGAGGTGGTAGGAAGGCTGCTGCCATGCTGTCCTCCAGCTCTGCAACTCCTCCATGGAACAACTCTCAGCAGCCCTCTGGATTTGATGAGCACCAGCCAGGGCACATGCAGCTCCTGCCTGAGCTCTTGCAAAGCCCAAAGGTTCCTATGAGCCGTGGCTAACTGATACATTTCTTAAGAAACAAGTGAAAAAAAAAATATTTAAATAATCCAGCAGAAACAATTTATTTTCAGCTGCAGGACTCATGGCTCAAACACCCAGCCTTGGGCCAGCAGCCCCAGCAGCAGAGCAAGCTGCCCGCAGCGCTGAGCGGACGGCAAGGCCAGCTGTAAATAAGCAGTCGCCGGGTAGAGAGAGAATTGGATTTTTGTGAACGCCCGTTTAAATAAGTGGAAGTGTCACTTGAAGCCTAAATAAGGAAATGGGAGTTTGATATTTTTTTTTTTTTTTGGTTGTTAAAGCTACATGAGGCCAAATCCTCACCTAGCCCCAGGTGACAGCCCCCCAGTGTGGCCAGGTGTGATCTGTGCTGCCAGGGGAAACAGGCTGGGATTTTTACCCTGCTGTGGCTCTGCTCCAAGTGCTGCAGAGAAGATCTCCTGCATCCAATGGTGGGGAAAAGGGCTGAGTGATAGTAAAAGTTGCCAGAGATGCTGGAGTCAGGACTAGAAGCACCTCACACCTCCAGTCAGTATTTGTGAGGCCCCAGTGCCCACTGAGCTGTGACAAAGCTGACCACACAGGGCAGCCACCCACCTCTCCCGAAGAAATGATGCTGCAGAAGAAATGCAGCCAGGTCACTAAAATACTGTGGCGTGACCTGACCATGCTAAAATTCCCTGCTTGCTCTCTGCCATATGCACCTCTGGCTCTTTCTCCTTTTTTGGGGTTTCTCTTTACAAACCCCAGGCACCCCATGCCCCTGCCAGGAGCCCATGCTCAGAGTGGGCGACAGATTTCTATGGTGGTCCAGGTGTGCCGGGCAAAGCAGGAGGCTGGTGGGGTTGGGAGGGTTGGTTCATTTCACTCCCACTATTTGAAAAGGAGGTGGCTGAAAAAATAGAGAGAAAAGTCGGAAGGAAAGGTCATGCATTAGATTGATCTGGGGGGCTCTTTGCTACCGCGGCTGTAATGACTGTTTAATTATTCCCAGCTCACGTGGCAGTTGGGAAGAGGCTCTGCAGAAGGCATGCATCGCTTCAGGGCAAATGACTGACCCAAGATTTATTTCTCACCCTTGGGTTTCCATGCATCCCTTTCCTAGGACTCCCACTGCGCTGGGCATCAGCGGCAGAGGAAGGCTTTGCCCACTGAGGTCCCAAACCCCAGCCTGAAAACCCGTACCCTGGAGTCTGAAGGCACTTCAAGGAGCCTTCAGAGCACTTTCAGGGCATTGCATGAGCAAAGGAGTACGTGACCCACAAATTTTCTCACCCATTGTGCTACGCTGGAAGCCCTGACCCATGAGAAGTGCTCTCACCCATGGATTATGGGCAATGCCCAGCTGCTCTGCCTCCATGGGGTCTGCCATGGGAGGAGAAGGAAAAGGGCATCTCTACGTAGGACAGACAGCTGTATGGCTTGTGCTCTGTCCGCAGGAGAAGCTGTGGATGAAGGGTCCAGGCTGCTGTCATTGCCACCCTCTGAGTGCATGGGAGGAAGCTGGAGGGTCTCTCTTCCCTTTCTGTGGATGATTAATCTGCCACAGCGAGGGGCAGGGACACAAATCAGAAGAGGGATGAAAGAGGATAAATCCACGGTATCAGCAGCACCACATTTGCTAGATAATAAACAGACTGCTCTCCTCATAAATTTCTCTCTGTTCCCCCACAGTCCCCTGCCAGTGACACTGGTAGGTGCAGAGCTGGGGTGCTCCTGGCCTTTCTGGTGTCCTGGATGGTGGGGAGAAGGTCAGCTGAGGAAGCCTAGGACCCTTCACCCAAGCTGGCATCCTTCCCCTGGCTCTCCATACTGCAGGATGGCACTGCAAAGTCCCAGACAAGCTCATGGGCTTTAGGCTGCGCACATGGGACACCTGAGCTGTCTGTGATGAGGTGATCCATACCAGCACATGAAGTCAGTGGGAGAAACACCAGAGGCACCAAACACTCTTTAATTTGCTTGGTATTTCTACTCTCCATCTCAGTGCCCCCAAGGTGTGTCTTGTTTTCTCTCCCTGTCCCAGCACAACACTATGTTTTCACTCCTCATTTTGGCAACAGCCAGCTCACCCACTTCACACCCCATGGGGATGTCATCTGTTATCTGACTCATGGTGGTGACTGAGTCGCCCTGCACCCTGCTTGGGTATCACTGAGAAGCTGACACGTCCAGGCAGGTTTCTGCAGTGATGGAATGTGGCAGGAGTCACACTGTTGGAGAAAGCTTCAGGTGATGCCACTCCTCACACACCTGAGATGTGTCCATGCCTGAATCCGGATACCTGTGACCCCAGAGCTGAGGTCCCACACTGAACACCTCTGCATTGGGGTGGGTAGAATGGGATGCCATTGGGCAGGACCTGCTGCTTAAGGTGCTCAGGGCAGAGTAGGATGCAAAGAGAACCATGGAATGATAAAGGCTTGGAAGGGACCTCTGGAGATCATCTAGTCCAACCCCCTTGCCAGAGCAAGTCCACCTAGAGCAGATTGCACAGGAACATGTCCAGGTGGGTTTTGAACGTCTCCAGAGACGGAGACTCCACCACTCTCTGGGCAGGCTGTTCCAGTGCTCTGCCACCCTCCAAGTGAAGAAGTTCCTCCTCATTTTTAGATGGAACTTTCTATATTCAAGTTTGTGCCTGTTACCTCTTGTCCTGTCACTGGGCACCCCTGAAAAAAGACTGACCCACGCTTTAAGTATTTATAGGTGTTGATCAGATCCCCCCTCAGTCTTCTCCCTACTGAAAAGACCCAAATCCCTTAGCCTTTCAGCCCCCTCCTGTGCTCCAGCCCTCTGGAGCAAAGCAGCAGCTCCCTAGCACTGGCCAAGCACCCCAGCAGCCTGGTTTTGCTGAGGGGATTTTGCTGGTTTTTTGGCTGTGGGACAAACCCCAGGTGCTGCACGCACTGCGAGAGTGGCCATTTGGGCACCCAGTACTTGGTGCTGGGGTCAGGTCTCTCCCTGGAGCAGATGGGCATCACGCAAAGGCTCCTGCATGCCGGAATTCACACATGGGGAGAGGATGAGATAACAGCACAGATAAACGGCTCAGTTGAAACACCTCGGGGGCTGGCAGAACCCTCTGAGAAAGGCCCAGGGAACTCCATGCTGGTTGACCACCTTCCCTGCAGCCCAGGGAGAGGGTGCAGCAGGGGAGGTACCCAGTCCTGCCTCACAAAGCACTGTCAGGCACTTAATAGTACCTGTCCCCACCATCTCCCTGGCCTGGATTTATGCCTTGAGGGGTCACCTCTGGTGAGACTCTAATAACACGACTTTATTAGCTTTCTTGTTCCTTCTTTAAGATACAGGAGCAAGGGGGGAGGAGGGCAGCGGCACCTCGGGAAGGAGCGGGGGGCATGAGGAGAGGAAGCGGCTGCCCTCGCGATTCCCCTTCTCAGTGACAAGGGGGAGAGGGAGAAAAATGATGCTCCCTCGAAATTTATCATGCACCCAATTACAATGTTAATTGGCAAGTCCCAGAAATCAATTAATTCGCAAATTTTTTTCAATTAAAAATTAAGATAAATCATAAAACGTTATTAAGCAAAGGCCAAACTCCGTGAACTTTTTTTTTTTTTGTAGGCATCTGCTTTTNNNNGGGGGAAAGAATAGGGGGAGGGAGGGAAGAAAGGAAAAGGAGAAGGTGGAAATAGAAGAGGGGAAAAAGAAGGAAGAAAAAAGACAGAGAGAGAAGTTGAGGAGCAGGAGGTTGCAATGCCTGCTTTTCCTCGGTTGCAATCTCTCTTGTTGGCCAGGGCTCCTCGCCCTCTCCGGAGCACTTGCAGGTGTCTACTGCATGCAAGGAAGGGAATCAGCATGTATGATTTCAGTGGAGCTTTGGAAAAAAAGCCCTTCTCACTCAAAAATGTCACTAATCTCACTCATTCAGAGACTGCCATGCCTGCAGTGCTCGCTGCAGAAGAAGTCTGGGGAAGTACCTGGCCGTCAAGTTAAAGTCCCCAGGCATAAATCGAGGAGACCTGAGGCGAGAGCCATGACCCTGATGTGACACATGACAAGAGAGATAGTTTGGGTTTTACACACTCTATTTATCCTGCTGGTCCTGCCAGCGCTGCTGCTCGCCCTTCCCAGAGCAGCTGCCCACACTGGCCTCAGGAAGGTCTCCTCCAAGGGCCTTCTGGGACAACACATTGCCCAGCAGATCCTGCTGGAATGAAGCAATCCCTGACCTGGGGCAGAGTAAGGAGCAGCCGTATTTAAACATGGTTCATCAGGGTTCCCTGAGCAGGAGAGGGGTCAGAGTGATGTCTCAAAACTCTCTCCGTGTCCTTATTCTGACCAGGAGTAACAGAGAAAGCCCCTGCCATTTGGGCATGCAGGGACCACAGGGATGATGTGCTTCTCTCCGTGTCCATCAGTAGGGTCTCTGGTGCAGATTCTTGGTTGTTAGCATGGGATGATTTTAATTAGAAAGACCACAAAATATTGGGAAAGCAACCTGTGAAAGGATGTGAAATCCAGGATTTGTCTCCAGATGCCTGGAGTCATCTTTCAAGGACAGTGACCGTGCCTGGAGTGACCAGACCATTTCCCACAGCCTTCATGTTTTAGTTATATTGTCAACTTTCTCCTTGCTTCTTATCCCACCAGGCCCAGAGCTGCCTCTGTCTCCCAAGAAGAGCTACAAAGGTGCCTCTCCGCATAAAGAAGCCTTGAGCTGAAGCGCCCCTCCCCGTCCCCCATCAGGGTGAGGATGCTCAGTGCAGTGCCAGGAACTGAGGCAGCACTTTCTGCTTCCACTCTGGCTGCCAAGGGAGGGAGGGTTAAGAACAGTGACAGGGAAAGAGCACATGTGCAAACAAGGGAGAGGAAACTTCAGATGGACACTAAAGGAAGATTTAAACCCAGGTAAAGGTGCACTGAGAGCTGCTACAGGAGCTCCACAGTCCCATGGCTGGCTCTTTTCCTCTAACATGAATCAAAGCTGTCTCTGAGAGTCGGCTAAATCCCCTGTCAGGGCATTTAACTTGCTTTGAAACAGGCCTTCCCACTGCACCTTGCTCTGCCCTGATACTATTTGGTTCCCTTTTTGCAACAGCATCTTTGAGGTCACCAGAAAATCACCTGCAGCACTTTCCATTTGCACCAAGGTGAGAGACCCCGGTGCCCTCTGTGTTCTAGGAAATGCTTCGTAATCAGAGACTCAGAGGAGGAATTATTCCCAGACATGCTAGAAAGGTCATTAGGGGGAATCAGTAGATCGTGAGATGCTGGGTGCACAGGGATGTGTCCCTGGGAGCTGCTAACTTAGGCTGGGAACAACCAACAGGTGGGCATGGGCTTTAAAACACATATATATTCAGATTAAGCATTCAGTGCAGAGGAAAGAAAGGAAGAAAAGTGAAGAAGGGGAGACTTTGCACAGCCAAGGGAGACTGTGAGAGCAACAGCACGCTCCATCTGCCCACCCAAGGGCATCCAACCTCAGCAGCTCCCTCTGAGCCCAGCCCTGTGATGCCATAGCACAGGCAGAGGTAATACCACAACATGTCATGAAGATGCTGCTGGCTAGCTACATCTGCTAAGCTTAGAAACACATTTAAAAAAGAGCTGAGATGGTCCTGTCTGAGCTTGGACCATCCTTCAGCTGCAAAAGTAGAGCTTCTGAACAATGGTCCAATTCACTATTCCACTCTCTAGACCATTCCCCAGTTCTAATGATACACCTCAACCTTCTGGGGAGGTGAAACCACAGCTCTGAAGCACAGAGCTGCTAGTAATTAAGAGAAGAATCTGCTAGCTCTCACACAAAGAGATAAAAATGCCTCCTGCCAAATAAATTTTTTTAAAAGAGCACTGTGTTTTCAAGAGCAGAGCATCTAAAAAGGCACATTTCCCAACCTTCATGTGCTTGACTCAGCAACTGTAATATTTGTAAAGTGGCTTCCTAAGGATTTTTTAAATGGCCAATAAATGGTTCTTCCCCAAACTCCAGCCAGGGGCTCAGAAAGCACCATGGGCCCATTGGGGGCCATCAGCTGAGGTGCACTTCACAGCTCCCACTGCCTCCTTTCACGCTCTTTTGTCCTCAAACTCATCTTCCCTCCCACACCAAACTCAAACCACAGCCCCACACCTGCCACTTCTCCTTCCAGCCTCCCCATTATCCCCTTGCATCAGGTTGTCCTCTTTGGCCAGTGCCCAGGGAGTAGCAGGCAGGGTCTAAGGGTCCTTCTGCGCACTCCCACCTCTGCTTATAGTCACCTGCAGTGACCTACGCAGAGATACACTCATATGCACACAGGGATGTGTGTGTGTTCCTGTCCTGAGGGATATCCAATGGGTGCTGCTCATGAATGTTGTGCCTGTGGTCCCCTGGTGGCCCTGGGCTGGGGAGATGCTTCTGCAGCTGAAGCACCAGCCAAAGCTTGGAGCTAGGGCCATTGACAGCTCCAGAAAGAGCCTCACATTTCAGTGTGCTTTACTGCGAGCCTTTAATACGGATGGGGTGTAAAGCAGGTGAATATAAATCAAGTGGGGATAGGAGACCTGCGTCTAGCGCACAGATAAGCTTCATGCACGAAAGCCAGGAATATTCATGTATTCTGCAGCCACCTGCCTGGCTGGGGCACAGGGCACAGGCGTACACAGAGGGTCGCTGTTATTATTTCATGGTTTTGCCTTGGTGGCACTTAGCTGCTCAGCTGGGGACTGGCGCCTTTCGCTCTCTGAGCTATACGTGCAGCACAAGGAGAGCATCTCTTCTGCAAAGTGCTGTGGGATCTTGGCTGCTTTGTGCTTGTGCTCGGCCAAGGTGAGGTACTAGGTAATTCCTCTTTGGAGGAGGAATACCAACAGTCTTGCCCGGCAAGAGTTAAACCCCATAAAACCAAGGCTTGTAGTTTTGTTTTCTTTCAATTTATACCCTTCACTTAAAGAGGGGGAGGAAAAAGAGAAAGGAGGGGGAGAAAAAAGAAAGCCAGGTGACATATTCTAAGAGGGAGCACCGAAAACGTGTTAAGCACTTCAAAATCTCATATATTCAATCGGCCTCTGGCAAGACATCTGCCTAATGTTAGCGCTTAAATATCCTTTTCCATTTTACATGCATTCAAGTCTCATTTGAGCGAAATGAAACGGTATTATTAAAGGGAGATTTTGCACAAATGGCCTGAATTTGACATGTCAAGTTCAATGAGGCTGTTACATATGTAACACCGAGAAGGGCTCGGAGGCTGCCGGCTCTTGAAACAGCGCCAGTGGCTCAGAAATGAAATTTGCATTCAGAGAGCCTTGCCTCGCCACACGAAGCTGTGCACGGGGCTCAGCCGGACCCACATCGGGTGGAGGAGCTGTGGGGTGAGCACAAGCAGGTCTCTCCCTGTGCTTTGGGAAACTGGACAGACCAAGAAGGCAGCAGAGCTGGAAACTCGGGTCTCTCATTCTCACTCAAGTTGGCTTTTTCAAGGGAAAGCTTGACCCTGCACCGGGGTTGGGTTCTCCTGAGTGATGTTCATCACCAGTGCGATGGTCAGTGTCCATGCCCTGGATGCCCTGCGCCTCAGCATGGCTCCTCCTGTCTTGCCATGCGATACTCTAGCTGGGTAGATCATGAGATGCCCCTGCCCTGAGGTCAGGATGGTCACACCAGCACTGGCCGTGGGAAAGAAGAGCTGTCTCTGGGGGACAGCCAGCTGAGAAAAGGGTGCATTGGCATGGGTGGGATGCAACCACAGGCTCCTGGAGCTGGGATCATGGGTAGCATCATCCAGCTGGCTCCTACAGCTCTCTTATACCTCAGCCCCATGAAGGTACTATGATCATCTGGAGGAATCCCTTTTCATAGAATCATAGAATTGCAGAATCATAGAATGGTTTGGGTTGGAAGGGACCTTAAAGATCATCGAGTTCCAACCCCCCTGCCATGGGCAGGGACACCTCCCACTAGAGCAAGTTGATCAAAGCCCCATCCAGCCTGGCCTTGAACACCTCCAGGGATGGGGCATCCACAGCTTCTCTGGGCAACCTGTTCCAGTGCCTCACTCCTCACTAGAAAGTCTTTCTAGTATCTAATTTAAATCTCCCCTCTTTCCATTTAAAACCATTACCCCTTGTCCTGTCACTACACTCCCTGATAAAGGAGTTTTCCTCCTTCCATTCCTCTGCCCTTCCCTTGAGTGACGCCAAGCTCCCCTCTCCAGTGATGCCTGAAAGCCCATGTGAGTCCTCAACGCCTGCTGGAGGAGATGGTGTGGGCCAACCCCTCCTTCCTACTTCTCCACCAGGCTCTCTCCTCCACTTGATCTGCCCCTATGGCAGCATCTCGGTTGGTTGGCCGACCCCACCACCACACTGCCTTGGGGGAGATCCCAGCACAGGGAGAGCCCCGGTGCTGTGCCTGGGAGCTGATGTGGCACCCACCAAATCTCCAGTGCTGCAGGCTGGGCGGGCCGGAGGGGATCCGCCTTCCTAACCCGCAGTGCTGGAAATTTATGATTTTGTTGCAAATCATTAAGGTTTATTAA
Organism: Jacana jacana; assembly: GCA_013400555.1. NCBI lineage: Eukaryota > Metazoa > Chordata > Aves > Charadriiformes > Jacanidae > Jacana > Jacana jacana. Next base: position 177,696 of record VZTM01032509.1, read on the forward strand.
AACTTAACAGCACAAGCCATGATTGGCTGCATCCTCTTTAAATTAAAAAAAATAAAAGGCCCTTGGAAAGCAGCCCCCCGGTTCGCTTCTCCCCATCAGACTGATAAGTAACAGCTGCTCAGCCATTTCGGTAACGAGTCGGTATTGGCAGGGAGCGGCCAGGGCTGCCGGTGCCCGTCACGTTTATAGGCCTACATTTTATTTTTATGTTTATTGGGTTATTTGAGATCATTATTAGTTTCTCTCTCCTCTTGTTGATGTGTTCTTGCTCCCGGCTCCTCTGGGCGGGAGAGGTGGGGGAATGGGAGAAGGGGCCACCCGCTAGACCACCGAGCCGCCCCGCTGGAGCCGGGCAGCGCGCGGGAGCTCGAGCCATTCGTGTCCACGTGTGCCCAAAATTGCTGCCTGCTCCTGCTGCCTGCCCTGCCTGCTGCTGCCGGCTGGCCCCTGCATCGCTCCCCTCTGGGACTGGGAGAGACTTGTCCCCGTGCCGAGCGGCTGTGTTACAGATTAGCCTCCATCGCCTGAATCCATCGACTAGATTGAACGTTATCTATCACGCTACGGAGGGAGTCGTTATTTAATAATTAATAAAGACCTCTGATTCTTCTTCGCCGCCTGCGTGGCCGAGTGGAGCGGGCCAGGGAAGTGAGGGCAAGCCAGGGAGAGCTGTCTCCTCTCTAACTGCTGCTGTTATTTAAAGGAATATTGCCATTCTTTTTCATTTGTCAGCTGGCCCACAATGGCCCTTGTCATGCTTTATGATTTAGGGTTTCCTTTCCTTTCCCATTAAACGCCACCTTCCCATCACCGCCTCGCGCCAGCCAGCCTCC
>VZTM01032509.1:180154-196938 GCA_013400555.1 Jacana jacana
CGCACAGATAAGCTTCATGCACGAAAGCCAGGAATATTCATGTATTCTGCAGCCACCTGCCTGGCTGGGGCACAGGGCACAGGCGTACACAGAGGGTCGCTGTTATTATTTCATGGTTTTGCCTTGGTGGCACTTAGCTGCTCAGCTGGGGACTGGCGCCTTTCGCTCTCTGAGCTATACGTGCAGCACAAGGAGAGCATCTCTTCTGCAAAGTGCTGTGGGATCTTGGCTGCTTTGTGCTTGTGCTCGGCCAAGGTGAGGTACTAGGTAATTCCTCTTTGGAGGAGGAATACCAACAGTCTTGCCCGGCAAGAGTTAAACCCCATAAAACCAAGGCTTGTAGTTTTGTTTTCTTTCAATTTATACCCTTCACTTAAAGAGGGGGAGGAAAAAGAGAAAGGAGGGGGAGAAAAAAGAAAGCCAGGTGACATATTCTAAGAGGGAGCACCGAAAACGTGTTAAGCACTTCAAAATCTCATATATTCAATCGGCCTCTGGCAAGACATCTGCCTAATGTTAGCGCTTAAATATCCTTTTCCATTTTACATGCATTCAAGTCTCATTTGAGCGAAATGAAACGGTATTATTAAAGGGAGATTTTGCACAAATGGCCTGAATTTGACATGTCAAGTTCAATGAGGCTGTTACATATGTAACACCGAGAAGGGCTCGGAGGCTGCCGGCTCTTGAAACAGCGCCAGTGGCTCAGAAATGAAATTTGCATTCAGAGAGCCTTGCCTCGCCACACGAAGCTGTGCACGGGGCTCAGCCGGACCCACATCGGCTGGAGGAGCTGTGGGGTGAGCACGAGCAGGTCTCTCCCTGTGCTTTGGGAAACTGGACAGACCAAGAAGGCAGCAGAGCTGGAAACTCGGGTCTCTCATTCTCACTCAAGTTGGCTTTTTCAAGGGAAAGCTTGACCCTGCACCGGGGTTGGGTTCTCCTGAGTGATGTTCATCACCAGTGCGATGGTCAGTGTCCATGCCCTGGATGCCCTGCGCCTCAGCATGGCTCCTCCTGTCTTGCCATGCGATACTCTAGCTGGGTAGATCATGAGATGCCCCTGCCCTGAGGTCAGGATGGTCACACCAGCACTGGCCGTGGGAAAGAAGAGCTGTCTCTGGGGGACAGCCAGCTGAGAAAAGGGTGCATTGGCATGGGTGGGATGCAACCACAGGCTCCTGGAGCTGGGATCATGGGTAGCATCATCCAGCTGGCTCCTACAGCTCTCTTATACCTCAGCCCCATGAAGGTACTATGATCATCTGGAGGAATCCCTTTTCATAGAATCATAGAATTGCAGAATCATAGAATGGTTTGGGTTGGAAGGGACCTTAAAGATCATCGAGTTCCAACCCCCCTGCCATGGGCAGGGACACCTCCCACTAGAGCAAGTTGATCAAAGCCCCATCCAGCCTGGCCTTGAACACCTCCAGGGATGGGGCATCCACAGCTTCTCTGGGCAACCTGTTCCAGTGCCTCACTCCTCACTAGAAAGTCTTTCTAGTATCTAATTTAAATCTCCCCTCTTTCCATTTAAAACCATTACCCCTTGTCCTGTCACTACACTCCCTGATAAAGGAGTTTTCCTCCTTCCATTCCTCTGCCCTTCCCTTGAGTGACGCCAAGCTCCCCTCTCCAGTGATGCCTGAAAGCCCATGTGAGTCCTCAACGCCTGCTGGAGGAGATGGTGTGGGCCAACCCCTCCTTCCTACTTCTCCACCAGGCTCTCTCCTCCACTTGATCTGCCCCTATGGCAGCATCTCGGTTGGTTGGCCGACCCCACCACCACACTGCCTTGGGGGAGATCCCAGCACAGGGAGAGCCCCGGTGCTGTGCCTGGGAGCTGATGTGGCACCCACCAAATCTCCAGTGCTGCAGGCTGGGCGGGCCGGAGGGGATCCGCCTTCCTAACCCGCAGTGCTGGAAATTTATGATTTCGTTGCAAATCATTAAGGTTTATTAAAACTTAACAGCACAAGCCATGATTGGCTGCATCCTCTTTAAATTAAAAAAAATAAAAGGCCCTTGGAAAGCAGCCCCCCGGTTCGCTTCTCCCCATCAGACTGATAAGTAACAGCTGCTCAGCCATTTCGGTAACGAGTCGGTATTGGCAGGGAGCGGCCAGGGCTGCCGGTGCCCGTCACGTTTATAGGCCTACATTTTATTTTTATGTTTATTGGGTTATTTGAGATCATTATTAGTTTCTCTCTCCTCTTGTTGATGTGTTCTTGCTCCCGGCTCCTCTGGGCGGGAGAGGTGGGGGAATGGGAGAAGGGGCCACCCGCTAGACCACCGAGCCGCCCCGCTGGAGCCGGGCAGCGCGCGGGAGCTCGAGCCATTCGTGTCCACGTGTGCCCAAAATTGCTGCCTGCTCCTGCTGCCTGCCCTGCCTGCTGCTGCCGGCTGGCCCCTGCATCGCTCCCCTCTGGGACTGGGAGAGACTTGTCCCCGTGCCGAGCGGCTGTGTTACAGATTAGCCTCCATCGCCTGAATCCATCGACTAGATTGAACGTTATCTATCACGCTACGGAGGGAGTCGTTATTTAATAATTAATAAAGACCTCTGATTCTTCTTCGCCGCCTGCGTGGCCGAGTGGAGCGGGCCAGGGAAGTGAGGGCAAGCCAGGGAGAGCTGTCTCCTCTCTAACTGCTGCTGTTATTTAAAGGAATATTGCCATTCTTTTTCATTTGTCAGCTGGCCCACAATGGCCCTTGTCATGCTTTATGATTTAGGGTTTCCTTTCCTTTCCCATTAAACGCCACCTTCCCATCACCGCCTCGCGCCAGCCAGCCTCCGCTCCTGGCTTGCGGTTTCAGTTTCACTCTGATATTGGCCCAACTTCTTTGATGGGCTCCTCCGAGCACTAATTGCTTCTGTTCATTTAAACCTGTTCACTAATTTGCAGTGGCCCTTTATTAAGTTGGATGCGGCCCAAATTACACCATAAATTACACTCGCAAGGGGACTGGGTGTCGCGGGGGATAAATGGGCTGCCTGTTCCCTGCTCCCCCCCCAGCCCTCCCCCCTTCCCTTCTCCATCTTCCCATGCAATGCATGGGGGATGCGGGTCTCAGCCTCGGGCTGCGGGTGCCGAAATTTGGGAGATCTCAAGCCGGGCACATTTGGGGAGGTCTCTCTTTCTCTGGCTAAAGCTCCCTCTTTCTCCCTTCATCCGCAACAGCTATTGCTCAGTTGCAAAGATGATCCAAGCTGGGCAGGGATGGATTCTGCATCCTCCATACCATGCACGGCCACGTGCACCCCCCTGCCCTGGCACACACAGTCCCCCCCCCCAATTGACACACACGATCTCCCTCCTCTCCTACCACCTGGTGACGTAACTTTGCTTCTGGTCGGCTGTTTGATTCTTTTCCTCACCTTTTAATGACCGGGGAATTCATTAATAATTGAAATAAACATGCTCTTTTCCAAGGCTGCTGAGTTTTATTAAGGCAGGGGCAGGGATCTGCCAACCCTTGGCTGCAGCCGTTTCCTAAATAACTGCTAGCAGTTAAAATGCAATTATTATTTCTTTTATTATTTTTTTTTTTAAATGAGGGACTTTGCTGTGCTGAGGGAAGCAGACAGGAGCTGAAGGCAGCCCAGGGGCAGCATGCACCATTGCTGCAGGCCTATTTCATCATGGACATGAGTGCCATGAGAGCTGCTCACCCAAACACACATCCCCAGGGAAAGGGGTGTCTGTGCCCTCTGGGAAACGTTTCTGCAGTGAACTCCAAGGTAAGTTTTCTGCCCTGCTGGCTGGCACTAAATCTTCCATATCTGGTACTACCATCTCCTGTGCCCTGGCTAGCTAACCGGGCATTCTGGTGGATCCCAGAGAGCTGCTTACCTGATGTTCAGCTGGGTGAGCTTCTCCAGCTCCTGCTCCATGTGCTCCTGCAACTCCCCGGGGCGAAGGAGGACCTGGCAGATGGGGCAGATCGGAGCCTGGCTGTCAAACAAAGTCGCTTTCTTTTTGCCTGTGGGGAGGAAAAGAGGGGAGAGCTTTAGCTCTGATCAGCTGCCATTAGCACTGTCTGCATTCTGCTCTGGTCCCTGTCGTAGCTGAAGTCTGAGACCGGGGGATTTTGTCCTGGTCTAGTCCCATTTCTCTGCCCATTGCATGCTTCCTGGGGCAGGGACTGGCTCTGTTCTGCAGTGGGACAGCAACTGGCCTGAGAACATTCCAGCCCTGGCTTTGGGCTCTCCAGTCTTACAGGAAAAGCAGGAACAGCCTCATTTTGGGAGTGTCCCAGTGAAACCCCAGCTTCCCCAGTTTGCGGGGCAGGTGATGTGACTTGGGGCAGATGGATGATGCAGCACTACCCACTGTTCCTTTTTAACTAATAACAGTAGATTAAGAAGAGCCGTGTTCATCCTCCTCACCACTCCTGAAGTTGGGTAAAGTCAGCATCATCCCCCTGAAGGGAAGAGCAACTCTCTGTGGGCTCACAATGGTGGGGAGACAGAGGAGACCCCACGTTCTGGTACTGGGCTGCGGATGGCAGGGAGAAGCTGGGTTGCTTGGATGCTTGGCATGGTTGTCTCCAGGGATTGCTTACCCAATCCCTGGGTTGGGATGGGGCCTCTCACCCTTCCAACACCACCAGCAGCTCCAGACCCCACAGCCGCCCTTACCCTGTGTCCACTGGGGATGCATCATCCCTGGGTGAGATCTGTGGGTGCCTGCAGGCTCTGATCCTGAGCTGGGCTGAGCCCTGGGGCCACCCTGGAAGTGGGGTGCTGCCTCACACCCTCCTCACCCCAAATCCTCCCCACAGCTTCCCTGCCCGGCCACATCTCCCTGGCTCACTCCCTGCTCCTAAGCCAATTTCCTCCAGCTCGGAAACTTTATTGCCCCCTCTGTAAGGAATATACAGCGTCTATTTAACATAAAATAAAACTCTAAAGCAAACAATGAAGTTTCAATAAAACGGAGGAGCCCGCGGGTCTCCAGGCCCCGCTCTCCCAGCTGTATTAGCAGCTCTGCTCATGAGAGGGCGTGCGGAGCCCGGCTCAGATGGCTCCAGCGGGGAGAAACATGCTTTATAGCCGCCTGTTGTCATCTAACGTGAACCCTCCTGCTGGATTATTTATTTATGTATTAGACATGGATCAAATTGGTTAAATCCGAGTGAGAGGCAGTAATGCACAATAAAGCAGCCGGCGCTGGATACGAGGGGGCTGTGTGCGCCGTGGCCTTCCAATCAGGAGCCAAAAGGTGCCATTTTATGGCTCCTAACGATGGCAGAGCCCAGTTAAATGAATCCCCATTAAAGGAATAGACCTTCTCAAAGTATAAAACATTGGTGTGAGCAGCTTTACTGGGTCCCTGCTGCTCACTGTACAACCGCCTGGCGCAGGCATTTAACGAGAAGAAGGGTCTGAAATAAGTTTGAGGGTCACCTTGGCTCATCCTTTGCCTCCCAGCAGGACACAGCGGATGTGCCTGGAGGGAGTGGGGCTGTCACTGGGATGTTGCCTACCCTTTTCTTTAGTTTCCCTGTAGGAGATGGGGGAAACCAAGGCATGAGGGACAAGGTAGAACAGGCCAGTGCTATAGGGCATCCCTTGCTTCCCTAGCTTTTCCAGCCAGTGGGAACTCTCCCACTGGCAGGGCCAGGAGGAAAACCCAACTAGTCTCTCCTACAGATCTGAGGCCTCCTGATGGCTCCTGGGCAGACCCCTGGCAAATCACAGGCACCTCAGCTCCTCATCTCTACCACCCTTCTGTCAGGGAGGACCCAGCATGCAGACCATCCAACTGGGACCGTCTTCCTCTCTCCTCCTTCCCTTGTGTTTAAATAATACCCAGAACCCAACCCAAACCCAAACAACCAGCTCCCGCTGACCCTTGCGGGAAAGGTCGGCATTTCAGTAATTCCATCTTCCTCTTGGAGCTTTTCCACTTTTGTGTAGCGGGGGCCCAAAATAGCCCAGGAGCGTCCCCGACCACCTGCTATTTATAACCCCAACTTTGCAGCAAAACAATGGAGCTGTCTGAGTCTCCCTCCCAAAATAAACAGGCAGCCTTTGAGCGGACGGGAAATCCTGCTGGATCCCCGCTGTGGGGTGTGCAGATGGATGGGTAAACAGCCTGCCCTCCGCCCTACCGTGCCGTATCCCCGCTCCCAGCCCAAGCCACCCCTGTGGGGCCCACGAATTCCGACCTCGTCTGCCACCCACATCTTGGGCTGATGGTGCAGGGATGCTCTTGGCAGCACTGGAGAGTGAACCAGAGGTTGAGCATCCCTGGGTCTCTGCTCTGCAGTGTGTGTGTTTGCTGATGGAGGTGATGGAGAGTCCTGGATTGCAGCACTGGGCTGGGCAGCCTTGACCCAGGAGGTGCAGCTGGGATCCCTCCAGGGGACCAGCTCTATGGCACCAGACTGGTGGCCTTTTTAACCTCCTGCATGCCCAGGTCCTTGCTCACTACTTGTTCTTCAGGGTTCTTCCATGGGGTGTGTGTCCCTAAGCAGAGGTGACTTTGGATTTCGATGGCTGGGGTAACCGTGAGGGATCTCAGGCCATGGGAAAGAGCCTTGCTCCCTTCCATGGCCACTCCCAACCCCAGCCTAGGCCAGCAGGAGAAATGAGCAGTAATAGCCTTACCCACCAGCTACAACAATGATATGGTAAACAAATTCATGCCAAGGAAGGACATGACAGCTGTCACCCCGCATCCCTGTGACAGCCCAGGAAGATTCCTGTGCTCCAGTGGGTGCAGGAGGTGGGTGTTGCACTGAAGCAAGGGCTTCCAGTGGGGCAGGAGAACAGGGACACAGACACACAGCCAAGTCCCTGATGTATAGATTGCAAAGCAGGAGACAGAAGTAGCCCCGACTCCTGGCCCAAGGGGCTGACAGCCGTGCTTTTTCAGGAGCAGGGCTAAGTGTGAGTGACAGGCAGAAAGGAGGGATCATCTCCCGTGCCAGCAGGACACCTACGCAAGCCTCCCCAGGTCTACGAAAGGCGTTGTGTGTCTGCGGTGCCACGGAGGCTGCTGGCGGGATGCGTCTCCCCAGATCAGCAGTATCTGCATCTGCACTGTGCCCCCGAGGCTGGCACACGCCCACGCTGCAGTGTGTCACGCCGGGCAGCGGTACCCAGCTCCGTGGCATGGGATGCTGGGTTGTGGGGAGGGAGATGACCGGCATTGTGAATCCTCGGGTTTTGGCTGCGAATGCAAAGGTGGAGGGAGATACATATATCCCGTCCCTCCTTTCCAGAGCAGGGACATACTGGTACCCACGAAAAAGGCACTGTGAAAAAGGACACTGCACTGTGCATGTGGCTGGACCACACTGGGGTTTAGGTCCTTACCTGGTGATTAGGCCAGGGCAAAACAAAGGGTCCATGTCCCCAAGTGGGCTTGACCCACGCCTGCCCCAGCAGCAAGTGCTCCCCGCTCTTCCCTCCCTGCCCTGTGCCAAACCCACTCCTGGGAGACCCTGAATGGCTCTTTTCAGGCTTTTGTTTTTTGGCAGCTGTGTTTTTGTTTTCTTTGCCCCTCTCTCTCCCCTTCACTCTCTGGTTACTCAGTAGGCTCAGCTCCAGTGTTTACCCTCCTCAGCTCTGCCGTGCTTCCCCCGCTGCTGACCCCCTACTCTCCAGTGCCAGAGAGATGAAAAGGCAGAGCCTTGGTGCTCCCGCTGTTTGCACGGTCTCCTGGGCTCCACGGAAATGTTTAACTCCAAGTGTTGAAACTGAATATTTCCTGCTCTGAAAGCTGAGGGCTCAGTGCGCAGATACACCCCTGCATGGAGGAATTTATCCACGGGCTCCGTTGGAGGGCATCTGTGCATGGATCCCAGCCCAGGCGGGGACTGAACCAAACCCTCCAGACCCTGCTGGGAATCTAGGACTAGATCCTGCCCTCAGTTACACCAATATTGATCCAACATAAGTCCCCTGAGTCCTCTGAGTCAAGCATGATTCACCACAAAGTGACTGCTAACAGTACCCAGGCACCAGGGGTGCAAGCCGGGAAAAGAACAGCTGTGAAGGCACGAAGCCATCCCCTCTCCCACTCCGTGTGTGCCTTGGGATGGAGGGCTGACAGCACCACGAGGTGTTTACAGGCCAGGGCTGGGTGGCTTGGTGGGGAGAACCTTTCTCTGATGAGCAGAATGGGAAATGCTGTTTTGGAGAGAATTTAAGTGGGGAAAAAGGGACCCAACTTGCCAACAGCCATGGCAGCATGTGATGTATACAGCCCTGCGTCTACACAGCACGGAGTAGAAGATGCTCCTGAGTCACACTGAATGAGCAAAGTTTACAAGGTGTAAGGGCTCACTCTCCCCAGGAGCTCAGCATGTTGCCAAATGAATGGAATAAATTGTTTATAATTCAATAGCTCAGCTCTGCTGCCGGCTTATTGCGCAGCCAGGTGCCTCCCAGGGACTGCCACCACGGGTGGCACAGGCGGTGGCAGTGGGTAGGGGATACTGATGGGAGCACATTCCCTGCTGGGTCCTGACAATCTTTCCACTGGGCAGACCCCAGGTCTTCTCCTCAGGTGCTGGGACGTCTTCTCCCTGTGCTGTCCTTCCTTGCGGTCATTTGAAACTCGCTCCTAGGAGAACCAGCTCTCCTTTCCCAACTCCTGATTTCTCCCATCTCAAACTGTTTTCCACTTGTCTGAGTACCAAACTCCCCCTCCTCTGAGATGCCTCCCTCCATCTCGCTCTCCTATTTCCTCTCTCTCCCTCTTAAACACTCCATCATTTAAACCCAATCAAAGCCAGTTGATCTGAAACTCTTCTGAATAGAAATGACCCCATGCTGGGGCCCTGCGGCCCCGCGCGCCACTTCGGGGGCCGTGCTGAAACCAGGTGGGTGGTAATGGAAGTGCTGACACAGGCTCCTTGACAGCATCGCCACCGCCAGCGCCTGTAATAATCCCTCCCGGCTCCCCCGCCACTCGGTTTCCGCGGCGATTATTTTCCATTCGATGATGGGCTTGCTGTTATTTGTGTACTGATAGCAGATATCTCGTCTGACAAGCCTCCTTTCCTTCCAGCTCAAAAAACAATAATTCAAAGAAAGCCCCATATTAGCTTGGAAATAGCCAAATGCTCTCTCTTCTCCCGGCGAGCCCGTGCTGCAGCTGATGAGGCTCGCGGAGCCCTGACAGTAAGTGGCAGCCAAGGGGCTGCGCCGCAGCCCAGGGAGGATGACAACGGCGGGGTGAGGAAGGCACAGATGGTTCACGTGTCAGTGCAGAGCACCCCAGAATAGCAGGAGAGGCAAAAAGTATTTGGTAATAAAGTGAGGGAGCCTGAATAACGTTGTTCATCGCCCTACTGTTTCTGTGTTATTTACTGGTGTGCTCCCAGTGCCACCCCCATGGGGCTGCCAGGTGCCGCCTTGGATCCTGATGGTTTTGGCTAGGCCCAAAAGGTACATGGTCCCAAAAAACCTGCATGGGGAGGGTGGCTTGAGGTCAGGGAATGTCCTACTCCTTCCAACAGGCCCTTCGCCTTCCTCGCTCTTGCCCAGGTGTGCAGGATGCAGATCTCTGCTGTGTGGGATGCAGACCTCAGCTTGCTGCTCATGGATCTGTCCCCTCCTGCACTGGCTCTGCACAGGGCAGTGGAGACACAGGCACCAGGGATGGCAATGAAGTGACTCCAGACTTGGATGCTGCCTCTTGGTTCAGCATCTGGCCATAACTGTATCCACAGCACTAACTCGGCAAACACCCCACAGAGCAGCAAGTGCATCCACATCACCAAGGAGTCACCCTGAGCCACACAGACCTGCCCTTCCCTGGAGCACAGGTTTCAGAGGTCTGTGCATGCAGGAAGGGAGCAGGGGTCTGGAAAAGTGATTTTTCATGTAGGAAAAGGCTTTTTGAGGAGTTACTTCTCCACTCCTGCATCACAGTGCAAAGCTGACACTGGGCACTGTCAGAAGCTGGACTCAGATTGTGCTGGACATGGCATGGGGCTTCTCCTGTGTGGAACCCAACAGAGAGGAGCGCAGGGGTGGCTGATGGCCAGTTCTATAAAGCTGGGGTAAAAGAGGCACAGACAGATCAAGGGACCTCTGCCACATCATGACCAACCTGGCATGAAGCAAAGAGCTGAACTGAGCCCCTTGCATCCCCACCAAGGACCTGATCCCCAGCACTGCTCCCTGGTAGGGTGCCCGGGCTGCCAAGCAGCTTAGCAAATATACCTGCTTCTCCTGAGGGTAAAAACTACAGTGGGATACGAGGCAGAAAAGCTTGCTAAAATATTGATTTCTTTCCAAAGAAAAGAGTAGCTCTTGAAGCTCTGCCTCCAGGCAAACTGGATACTGGAGAGGGCTGGTGTAAACTGGCGGAGAGCTGCTGCCAAATGCCAGCTGGGGATCCAGTCCTGGGTGATGCCACAGGTCGCTCAGTAAAAATGCATATTCAAGCAGCACCCTGGGCTCTTTAGAAGCTGTTACATGCCCTGTTGGGTCTGACACCATGTTTCTCGTGGCAACCCAGCAGCCAGGAAAGGTGAGGAGTCCCTCCGAGCACCCGACCCCACCACTCGCAAACCCAGCCCCTGGCTCTCCATCTGTGGAGATCACAGCTGCCCGGCATGGGGCAGAGGAAGATGGATTGAACTGGGCAATAATTTAAGAAACTGAGTGAGTCTGTACATCCAATCACTTTACAAATCAGGGGAAAAGGAGAGAGGAGGAAAGGCAGGAGGGGGGGGAGAAGTGAAAAGGCCGCGCAGGGAAATGCATCACAATTACTGTCTCGGCTCTAATGAGGAGCCTGTCATGAGGCTGTCATCCTGCGGAAAGCCACCTACTCAGAAAGATTCAATAAAAAAGTAGCAGAGAGATAAAAAAGAGATATATTTCAGCCCTTGCTAATATTCTTTTCATTTGTCCCAGCACAAAATAAGATACTGCACTTAACCGGCTCGGTTAAAATGAAAAGGGGGGGGGGCGGGAAGGGAGCAGCATTGATCAATACCACTAAAAGCCGGGAGACACGGTGATGGAGTGCAATTTTTTTGTCTGTGCTGAAGCATAGCAGAGGCCCGGGTGGGGTAATTTATGATTCGCACGCATGTCGGCTAACTAGAGGCTGACAAGACAATGAATCCTCGATGAGAGGGCCGCGGGCCGCCAGGAGAACTGGAAAAGGAGAGTGTGACAGGGACCTGGAAGGGAGAGGGGAAGAGAAGGGCTGGGACGGGCTATGGCCCCATCTCCCCATGGCACTGCTCCTGGGCTCAACGTGGTCCACAGAGTGAAGCAGAGATGCCTTCCCGGGCTTCACAAGAGGAAAATAGAGGAACACTGCGAGCAAGCCAAAGGGCTGCACTGCCTCCCCTGTGCTCCTCCCTTGCGGCTCCTGGCCGGGCAGGCTGCCCGTGCTGGCTTCCCCCGAGGAAGAACATCGGTGCCCAGCCACAGCCCGTGCTGGGCTGGAGATGGACCAAAGAGGGACAGCGGGAACCAGGGACAGAGACAGATGATTCCTTCTCTGCTCCAGCTTCTCTGACAAGTATGAGTCTGGCAAGCACAAGACCACAGAGCTGGACCTCCCTGCTGCCATGCATCCTCTACCCTGGCAGTGAAACTGGAGCCTCCTCCAAGCCACTGCCTCTTCTCAAAAAGATGCAAGTCCCAGGGAGCAGCTGGGTCTCCCCAGCTTGGTGGGGTCCTCAGCTTCAGCGAACGTGACACAGTAGAAACAGCCCTGGGGGCATCTTGTAGCTCTGTCCCTCCAGACTGGAGGACCTCCTGGAGCATGATGCACCTCCTTTCCCCTAAACCACTGAGTTGCCCTCTGTTCCATTGATCTTGTCACACCATGTAGCCAAGGCTGGCCAGGCTGTGGACAAACCACCAGAGCCAGTGGGACCTAGGGACTATGCATGCAATTTTGCAAATGCTGTGGCCCACAGCCAGCCCTTCCAGAGTGGGGCTTGTGAAACAAGGCACTGGGACCCAGCACATACACTATCGGGCAGGCAGCCAGGCAGGAGACCCCAGGGCTCTCTCATTGCTCTCAGTGACTATGCAGCCATGGCTGGACTGAGTGCAGGGAATGGCTCTGCTTTCTCAACATCCCTCTTCCTCAGCCACCCCACATGCCAGGGGTTGTGCACTCAGGGGTGGCAGCTGGGTACACTGACAGGTCTGGCTTCTGGCCCTGCTTGCTCTTACAAGGGTCACTTTTTGTCCCTTGCTGAACCACTCCCCTGGGCTGAGGTTTGTGCTGGTCCAATGGGAGGTGATGGAAAGGAAGAGCTGTGCAGCTGTATCACCAACACGTGCCTTGATTATCCATGCTTTGCACCAGTTTGGGAGATGGAAAGACTTTGGGAGCAAAATACATTCTTCAGCTGCCAAAAAGTAACGGCAGTAGGAACTAGAGAAGGTGAGAGTTTCACAGGAACATCCCTGTGTCTGGCTGGGAGCCCATAGGAGAGCTGGGGTCCAACGTCCCAGGCACTTTCAGGGTCTGCGCCATGCCCTGATTGCTTCATCCACACCAGAAACAGGGACGCAGTAGTGAGTAGGAGTGACATCTTTGCACAGGGGCTGGGGAAACATTGGAGAGACTTCTCCCTCCCAGCCTTATCCCACTGCTGCACATCCCAGCTCCCTGCAAAACCCACAGGGGAATCCTGCACCAGACTGCAGCTGCTTGCATGCCCTGTCCTGCTCGTCTGTGTCCTCAGCAAAGGATCTGGTCACATCCTGAGAAACAGGATCAGCCTGGAAATGGGACTCTGCCTTCACCATTGCCAGGGAAGCAAGAGCTTGGGGACCACCCTACTGGTGGGCTGTGGGGGGCTCACTGTGGGTCCCCCACAGCCCACCAAGGTGCCCTGAGAGGGGCTTCAGCCCCATCCTGTCCCCGCAGCAGACACATGCAGGCAGCCACGCGTCTCCATGCCCTTGACTTGGAGGGCAGCCTGTTAAGTTGGTGATATACTGATCCGTCTATAATTCGAAGGGGTGATGGGGTAGAGTCTTTCCCTGCCTCCCACCCACTCCCTCCCCCCACTTTTCAGCTCCTCTCCTGTCCTCCCTCGGGGGTGTGTGGGGCACATATCGAAAACACAGATATTGAACTGTCAAAACTATTTCCTACAAGAAAATAGATTCATCAGCTTGCAGCACGCAGGGTCATTGCCACATTTTCCCCTCGCGCCAGCACCTGCACATGCCGGCGCATACCCAATGCCTCTTCGCAGCACCGGCACTTTAGCTTGTAGCTCAGGGCCCTTAAGTGACTTTGAGAAATGGATAATCGATTATAATTCCACGGGCCTCTCTGCAGATTTATCCGGAGAATGTATAAAAGCCAGGGTTTGGGAGAAGGGGGTCCTTCTGGCCAACACGTCGATTGCCTGCGCTCTCCCTGCCTGGCTCGGAAAATCGCATCCCGAGCACGACTCTGTTTAATCCATCAGTACACAATCAATGCACTCTGTAATCAACTCTTGATCACTTAATTTTACACATGTTGGCTGAATCCCTTTGTTTAATCACTAGATCAGGCTGCCTTGTTGCACTGCCCCCTCCCTGCTTAACCCTCCCTNACCACCAAACGCAGCCCAGAGCCTTCATTTCACCTTGAGGAAGAGCTCCTCTGAATTTAGAGAGCCATGAGATGGCAAAGGAAGGGCAGAAAGGAAAACAGAGGGAGGGAAAAAAATAACACCAGAGAGAAAGAAAATGTTTTCCCTTCTATGTCTTCCTGGAGCTTGTCCCGACCGTTTCTACCCACATAACAGAAATCCCCACTGGGACTTAAAATGGGGCTGGATGTTGGGATATGCACACCAAAGGCCTGCAGCATCCCAGAGGGACACTGGGGTGTTACTGGGCAGACGCACCGGCACATGATGGGCACCCATCACGTGGCTCCCCTGACTGCATCTAGCCTCTCCAACATCCTCCCCACCCCCCCATTATTATTTTGACTGGTTTAGTAGCCGAGGCCATTACAAGCATCGGTTCTTGATCTTTCCCTCCCAGAGGCATCCTTGGGAACATTGCTCCCATCTTGCCGGGGTTCATCTTCCTTTTTATGGCAAGAGCATGACCCCCGGGTTGCGAATGCATGTAAACACAGCTATTTGGCATTTTTAGCGTGATTTGTGTCGCTAGCCTGATGCCACCTCACCCTTCACACGCGCTCTGCCAGCGTGCCAGGGTCAGCGTCCGGGGGATGCTCAATAGGTGGAGATGTCTGACTGCCCGACATTGAAATGCGCTGGGATTTTGCATGCCTGCGCCTCATCCTGCTGTCGAATAACCCTTTCCAAGAAGAATTTGTGGCATTTTAACTGTGTGCTGAGAACCTGAAGGCTCAGAGGTAGAGGGACCAGGTACCTGCAATCCAAACACGGACCGTTTTGACCATCCACATCGGTCAAGCAGCACGTTCCTCCTACCCAAGTAGTGTGGTGGTAATTCATAACCTGGTCAGATCTTCCTTTTTAAAGGGGCCTTGATGCCGCCTTTAATCTGGCACGTGGAGAAGCTGCTGCTCATGCTTGCAAGAATAAACCATGGGATATGCTTGAACAAGAGGGATCTGGAAGCGCAATTGCCAGGGGAGCGTGCAAATGTTAGCTTTGCACAGGAAACTCGCACAAAACTGCGTGTTGACACCAAGAGGCCAGTTGTAGGACAAAGCAGGCGCGGATGTTTAAAGAGAATTCCAGTTGCTATCCTATAGCAAATAGTCTTCAAAGAGCCCCTGGAGCTCTCAGCTTCTCAGCATGGAAAGAGGAGCTTGTACAAGATGAAACGCAAATAAATAGTTTACCATGGAAAAGATATCCAAGGCAAAGAGTGAGATGCAAGTTTTAGATCTCACATTAGCCAGCTGGGGTTTTATTGGTCCCCAAGTAAAAGCTGTAAATAAAATGCAAACCTAACCTGCATATTGTCAAACTGCATTCAAAAAAAGAACCCAACAACTTAACTGCACTCAAGAGCACCAAGGGGGGGAAGTGGTGCATGGTGCATCACAAGGCAGCCCGCAGAGCTGTTAGTAAAGTGTAAATCCAAGAGCTGGACAAGTGGAGCCTTATACCTTGGGATCTGCTGACAGGCACAGATTACTCTGGTTTTGCTAATGTAGCTCATTCCTGCCCCAGAAACACTTGGTAAGGAGTTAGTATGAAGAGAGAGCACAGAAAGCTCTCTTTGCTCACACTGACATCGGTGTCAGGGAGGAATGGTGGGTGGTGGGTGGGATGCTGAGACCCCACATTCTTGTTTCCAGGTTCCTGCCTGGCCACAGGGAGCAAAGGTGATGCTGCACATCAGGGAGGCACAGCCCAGGTGACAGGGACAGTGGTTCCAGCCAGAATTAGCCAGCAGGGAAAGGGTGAGTGACCAGATCATCTTCTCCTGTCCTGGCAGCTGAGGGCTCCCAGGGGCTCCTGTGCCAGCCTCTGCAGTGCTACTGGGGAGCTCCAGAGCAAGGACAGCTCTTCCTGCCATGTCAGGCCCTCATCCCTCCTATGCAGAGCTTTTCTGCTCTTTCTATCCACTTTTCCTTTCCACCGCATTCTTTAAACCTTAATATAAGCTGATACGTTGACAACATCAGAACCAGCGCACCTGGCTCAGCTTAAGGTACAGCTCTTCCCAGCAGATCCACACTTGGGATCTGACCACAGTCTGCAGGGCTTCTTCCTCAAGGTCTACCCTTGTTCAAGATGGTCTGACTTCCACAGGAATAGAGCAGTCCCCAGAGTCCTTGTCCAGGGAATCAAAGGGTCACCCTGCCTAGGATCTGCCCCTGAGCCAGAAAAGGAACAACTTGCTTTGGCCAGTGCAACACCAGTCTGCAGGACAGTCGCTCTTCATCCAGAGCCTTCTGTCCATCCCCACTCTTCCTCATCCCCTGGCACGACACGTACTGGTTAGGTTGGGATCTTGCTGTGCAGGATGAAACCTCGCAGGCAAGTCCAGGAGACCAGGCAGCATCTCTCCCACCAGCACTGCTAGGGAGGGGGTTGCACCAGCCAAGCTGCTCCCACACCCCATGGAGCTGACCCTCCCCACAGCCAGGCAAACCCCCCACAAATGTATTTGCTTCCTCCAGACCCCTCTCACAGGTATGTCACAGGCAATGAGTGACGATGCCCTGCCCTGGAGAGCTTAGTGGAGCACACAGGAGAACCCAGGCAGATATGGGACACGCCTGGGCTGGGAAAAGACAGTAATGGCAAAGCTGGTGAGCAGTTTACATATCTTGGCCCGGCATCAGCAAACCCTCTAGGATGAGCAGGAAAGTCCTTCCTGCAAGACTACACAGCGGAGACCAAGCACAGGGCTGGAGGTGAGCCTCCTCCACTGTCACCCACATGCCAACACAGGCAATGACAGTGTCACAGCCTTTCCACTGTTTTCAGGTGGACGGAGGGAAATAAGAAAGAAAAAAAAAACAACCAACCCCAAACAACCTGCCAAGGACTAATTAATATTTAATTTACTGCAAAATGTACTTATTATTCCCAAGTAATTGGCCGACTGCACAGCTGTGACCACTAATGAATAGAGGGGGGACAAGATGCAGGGACAGGAGGAGGGCAGGGGGGAGCGCAGGGGTGGTGGTGTCTTTGATCAGATCCTGCTGCCTGCCTTTAATGTGCATAATAAGAAAACTTAAACAGCTTTAGCTGTGGTTTTTTTTTAGAGATCTAAAAAAGGCTGTGATGCCACTAATGGATTGCGTTTAGCTTATTGCACTGTAATCGCCCTATTATCGCTGCTACTTTAACGAGGGCGGAGGGGGGGGGGGGGG
>VZTM01032509.1:196954-234586 GCA_013400555.1 Jacana jacana
GGGGGGAGGGGGGGGGGGAGGAGAGAAAAGGACTTTGGAAGATGGCATTTCCAAATAGGTTGTTGAATAACACTGCTGCTAAACACGGAGAAAACAGACGAGCCCCCTGCTTATTGTGATTCCTTGCATAGATTGCCAATACCTGAGGCACTCAGCATCCCCGTCTCTATTGCTGCTCTTCGCTCCCTGATTGAACTATTGGCTCATTTAACTCTGAGGACGGGAAATATTTTTTTAGTTGCTAATAGAAGAGTGGCTCGGCTGTGGCCCAGCGTAGATTTTTAGATCAGTTTTTCTTGATGGCTTATTCAGCGGAGAGAGTTAATTTCACCCCAGTGCGGAGCGCTTAAGTGGGATTTAAGTGGTGCGTGAGTCTTTCGCTGACCCCTTCACACAAGGTGAAATCTGCCCCGAGAGCCTCCTCTCCCTGGAGAGGGACGCTCAGTACCAGGTGGGACACATCCTGATGTTTTCAGCCTCTCCATCTGCTGCCGGGATCTGGTGTTTCACACAGAGCTCTGACCTTGCACAGGCATGGCTTCTGGGGATAAGGACATCCTTGTCCTTGTGCCCTGGGGTGCCTCGGCTGTGCTAAAGGGGATGTGCCTTTGCTAGGTGGAGAGGATGCAGAGGAGCACGGGAAAGGGACTGAAAGTCCTGATTTCTCCCTCTTTCTGAGCCTTGACCTGCCCAGACCCTTGCTGTTCCCTCCCATGATGGCAGTCACTGAAGCTCTCACATTTTCCCCAGGAGGCCAAGAAGACCAGGGCTGCCTCCCCCTTGCCTGGAGCCTCACCTCTCCTCTCCTCCACTCTATCCCCCCACCCCAATTAAAGGCCTGGTGGTGGGTCAGCACCAAGACCTCGGGCCATGTTCCCATCCCGCTTCCATGGGTGTAAATCCAAAGCAACTTCATGGACTTCAACGGGGTGAAAGCCAGATCAGCACTTGGCACCTCTGTGCCTCTCGGCATCCAAGTCTGTCGAGTGGCGGGGCTGGGAGACGTGCCGTCATGGCCGCCCGCTGCTCCCGCCCCGTGGCTGGCTCTTTCCTCCAGCGAAAGCAAACAGTTCATCAGACACCGTCCCGGGGAGGCTGCGCCGTGGCAGGCGGCCATGGCACACAGCAGAGCAGGGAACGGCCCCGGCAGGGGAGAGGCGTGAATCATGAGAGCAAAGATGAGACGGAGCACACGCAGCCTGCGAAGCCGTCGAGCGGCTGGAGGGAGATGAAAGAAGGGTGGTGGGAAGGATGGGGGGGTTGGCAGAGCTACACTTGCAGCTCAGCAGAGCCAGGAGCCATGCCCCCCAACCTGCCACAGGCCCCATGTGTCTCTGTGCAGGGACCTCACGCTGGGAACAGTGGCCTGACACCTCTCCATTCCTCTGCAAGGGACCGGTGCTGGTGGCTTTCCCACCTGCCAGGGACAGAGGCAGAGCAGGCTGGTACATGTGGCTTTCGAGGGGATGTGGACCTATTCTGCACAGACATTTGGGGAAAAGGCAGGGTGGAGCTCGGGAAAGGCATCCCCATGGGTCATGCAGCCCTTCTGATGGAAACAAAGTGGGACATCTTGCTGCTCCCAAGTGCCTAAAAAAAGGTTGAGCTGGGCAAAAGGAAACACACAACTGGGAGCTCATGCCTGCACCTTGGATTTCCCATCTGGAATAAAAAATACCTGTGTCACCTGCAAGGGAAGCCATTGTGTGGGACATGGTGCTGGTAGAGCTGTATGGACTGGCACCATCATCCCCAGCCTGGGCAGCACAGGCAGGAGCTACTGGTGGTGTGGCCACAGACAAGATTAGCCCCAGGTGCCCTGCTTAGAGGCAGCCCTGGCCCACGGTCCCTCCGCACGCCAGGACACACGGCAACGTGCGTACCAAAGGGTGAAGGAGGCCTCTGCGTGGCACAGGCAATAAAGCACACGTACTCCATGCACGGCACAAACAGCGTCGTATGGGCCAGTTCCCTGGCATGCCTGTCCATGTGCTTCTATTGGTCTAACTGATGGGAAACCCGCACATGACATTTGATATGAAAACCATACAAAAGAGGCGGGATCCTAGCTGTTAGCAGAACCATGCATGTTGCAAAATGCAGACTGCACCCAAATCTTCAATTGTTCAAGCAACCTGCTCTAGTGGAAAGTGTTCCTGCCCACAGCAGGGGGTTGGAACTATATGATCTATAAGGTCCCTTCCAACTCTAACCATTCTATGATTCTAAAGGGTGGCTCTTGCTTCACTGTCCTTTTTGCTTAATTCATGAATTGCCCTTTTTGAATCAGCTGCAGCTTGGGGTTTGGCTTGGAAGTGTTCTTTGAAATGGGAAAAAAAGTTTTTTCTCTGAAGCGCCGCTTATTATTTTTAATAAATGGATTTTTAAAAAAAAAAAACAACAAAAAAAGAACAGGCCACTGTTGGCTGTGTGGGAAGCTGTGCATCCCTCCTTGCTTGCATGAGGGCAGGACCCTAGTGTCTAACTCCCTGGGGAGCTGCAGACCAGAGGATGGGCTGGAGGGACTGCCAGTCCATCCCCATCGTCCGTAGGTGACCACCGTGGACAGAATCAGCCAGGAACGGCTCCATGCTGCAGTGCAGCCCAGCAGATATCCAAAACAGCCCCATTTGGCTTGAAAGCAATTCCAGCCCTACTTTTTGACTACACGTTGTGCATTATCCCCATAATAAAACCGTAACAGCAGCAGAAAAATACCCAGTAACCCAATAAATAGTAACAGCCCCCCTCGGAGGCGTTAGAGGGGAGTGTGCCAGCACACAGCTGGCCGTCTCAGCACTGAGGGAGCCGCAGAGCGGGAGGACACCAGCGGCTGCAAGGCAAGGAGCAGACTGGGTGCAGTGGGGTTTGGAGGGAAACCCTCTCTCCCTGCCCGCATGGCGCCTGTCGCACATCAGACTGGCTCGTGTGGACCTCTCGAAGGGTGAGATTCAAACCCAGACACCGGGACCGAGCCAAGAGCATGTGGATCCTATCGAAGGGTGAGATTCAAACCCAGACACTGGGACCGAGCCAAGAGCATCGGCGCTGCACCCTCTCCATCCCCGCTCTGTGAGCCATGTTGAGGGTGCTGAGCACCACCTCTCTTCCCAAGCTCTTCGTCCCCATCTCTGCCCAATGCCCAGCAGCTTTCTGTGTCCCTCTCAGGCTGCCCCACACTCTCCTTCTCCCCTCCACCCTCTTGCACCTCCCCAAGAAAACCCTTCCCAAGACCACATTTCTGCCTTGCTCCCTATGGGCGGATCTTGGGGAAGAGAAATTGCCACCAGACGTTACAGGGGAAGAGCAATTTTGGTTGCGTTCTTGGCAAGCTGAGCTGGTATTTGCCTCACACCGCCTGATTTTCCTCGCTGGGTGCTGCCTCTCTGGCACCAGGAGGGAAGTGGCTGTCAACCCACAGAGTTTTGTTTTGGATTTTATTAAACTTGATCAGAGAAGCGCTGTTTTTTCGGTCCTACCTCAAGGCGGCCCTCAGCATCTGCCAAAATAATTAACATGCATTTGATTAATGCCTTGTGTGTGGGGACACTGATGCTTCGTAGCCATGAGTGGCCACTGAGAAGTGGGTCAGCACTATCCCTATTTCCCAAAAAGCTGATGCAAAGAGGAGAGTATGGTCCTGTGGCCTGAACAAGACACAGAGACTCGGGACCAGACACTGCCTGTTTGATGTCATTCGTTTTCCCGTTCCTTGAGCCCTCATTTCTAAAAAAATTTGCCTTTCCTATATTTTGGCTCCCTTCTCTGTTCAGCCCTCAAACTCAATGGGACAGGGACTGTGTGCAGTGCTCTGCCACTGCTGGTGCCCCATCTGAGCACAGCCTCAAGAAAAATATAAGTAATATTATAAATAATACAGCAAAATCCTAAAAGAATATAAATAATAAAAGTAATATAAATAATGAAGAACTCTGGCTCCCAGCCCTCTCCTTGCCTGACCCGACTTTTGTCCTTCCGCTTGCTCCTCTTTGCGGTGCCAGAGCCAACGCTCAGCAGCAGATTCCAGATCGACCCACCCAAATATCCCCAGTATCAGCACTGCAGCTTCGACATGGAAACAAAAATCCCCGACAGGCCAAAACAAGTATCAACAAAACACCCCAGGGAATTTAAAAATCTGACCAGATAGGCACTATTGATGGAGAAATATAAACGCTGCTATTTCGTTGGCGGCTCCGTGAGCCCTAAACTGAGCTACAAAGTGGATTGTTGGGTTCGATTTGTCAAACTGGGAGGCTGGCAAGTTTGGGCAGCTTCACAGACTGTGTTTTATGGAACCTTTCAGGAACCCTCAATAAAAAATGTATTAGATTAGTAATTTGAGTCCCAAATGACCAATTTGAAACGATTGCTTTCTTATGATTTTTCTGAAAGTGCCTGTTTCGTGAGAAATTGCTTGAAAAATCAGACAGAGTTTTTAGAGACAATTGTAACAGCACACACGAGGGCTGGGCATGACAGCTTAGGAGAACATTTATTTAATTGAGAAAGGGAAAAAAAATCCCATGTAATGCCTCCTCTGTCTTTCCCTGGCTTCTGCATGACCATAATAAGGTCTAATTCTTAAATACTTTTCCGGAAAGAAGAGTGCCTTATTCCCCCCATATTCAGGTGGAAAAAAGGGAGGGGCAGAAGGGAGATCTGACTTGCCAAGACTGTGCATCAGAGTGGAGCTGGGATGGGAGCCCTGTGGGGTCCCCAGCAGGTCCCAGTTCAGGCAGTGATGGCTCTTTCCCAGCAAACTAGTTTTGTCCCCTCTGCTCGGCTCAAAACTGCTGGCGTGGGATGCTTGTCATTGCAACTGGGTGTGCCAGGGGGGCAAGGGGCAGCCAGGCTCCCGGCAGAGATTTATACTTCTCACTGTGGTGATGTATAGTATATACAGTTCACACAAAGCTGTGAGCTATGCTTTATGAATTTTATTACTAAAAATGCTAACGAAAACTGCCATTTAAGTATGAGATGCATCGGAAATTAAGTGTATGATGACCTCCATTTCAACCTAAATTATCCTACAGCTCCACAACCCTGTGATTGTCTTTTTCTTTGCCTTCTGGTCTCTAGATTTTGAGGACCCTGCTCACAACACACACTCAGGCTTTCTGCCCTGACCGCAGGGCTCATAGCATGCCTTTGCTATTTATTTAAAGGAAAAATGAGATTCTTGTATCACCACTTGATTGCAGGAGTTGAAACTTTAAGGAGGAAAAAAAAATCCTGAGAGCCTTATGATAAACTTGTGAAAATTGGCAACCCTGAGAATGAATCACCCTGGGATATCGCTACCTGGAAGGTATTAAGGAATTACAGTATAGAGCCTAATTAGGAATATTAAATCAGGGCTGGGCTGGTTAATAAAGATGCAGAATTTGGAGGAGAATCAGGAAAAGAAGGACTAAACTACCCTCCATCCTCTTCTCTTTATCTTTTCCTGTAAATCCTACCCTCCTTAATCTCTTCCCCCCATGCTCCCAATATACCGCCTATTTCCTTCAGTTTCCCACTCCTGTTTTGAAAAGAGACCTCACCCCTTTTCATGGGAAACACAGAAAAAAGAAGGGAGTCGCGGGGCCCTTGGTGCCCAGCACCTCCAACCACTGTGCGTTCAACCTGCATCCCTTTTGCAGCATCCTCCCTGCAGTCTGGTCCTGCATCCCCCACGTGTAACTGGGGGATGGCATCCCATCAGAGTGATCCCAGCTCTGACTGGGACATCTGGGTGTGACTCCATCCCAAAGTAAATTAACACAGGTCCCAGTAATAGCAAAGAGCTTTTGTGAATACATAAGGAGTATGCGTGGTTTGATGAAAGGTTAACCCCCAGACAGCAGGACTGGGGCTGTTTTAGGGAGCCTCCAGGGGTGAAGTGATGGAATAACCCCTCCAGTACTTGTTTGGTTCAGTTTATCAACTTGATTATTAATGAAAATGCAAAAAAAAACCCCAGAATACTGAAATATCTTTACTCTCATTCGCCTTAATTGCTCCTACTGAAGCAATATATTTAAACAGACCATTTTTTAAGACAGGAAAATACCAAGTCAGTAGGTTTTGCATAAATGGCAATTTGCAAAACTGCAAAGGTGACATTTTTGACATGAACATTTAACAAAAAATTAATATTTTGTCTCTTTAATAAATGGGTATTTGCAGGAGAGAATCCATTATAAAAAGGAAGCTAACGCAGGGTTCTTGAAGCCATTTCCATCAATTGCTATAAGATTTATATGTAAATATGTTAATGGTACTATTAATAATTTAATGGGGGCATGGCAAGCTGTGTTTACATAATAAATATGATTAAGTGTTTCCCTCGAATGAAGTTGCTGAACTGTCACGCTACCCCAGGTTATTATCAACATGGCTTTAAAATGTTAATCAGACAATCAGAAGGAAATAGTCCCCATCCCCGCCGGACCATCCAAGTTGTTTTAAACACAGCTCCTCCTCACCGCATCAGCCGCTCCCAAAAAACTCCCATGACCACGGCAGCCTTACCAGCAGAGAGGCATGGAGATTGGCTAAAAGGCAGAAGGGATGGTCAGAATTCTATCTGATTTTATTTTTAACAAGGGTGGACTAACGCCATCCACTTGAATGGAATCACTCCAGATTTACTTGAGGGTAATTGAGAAGAAAATCTGGTCTGAGATAATTAAGTTGCTGAATATGCTTATCGCTCCTTAAATCCACTGCACGCCGAGCAGGGAGAATTACCCAGTCTCTGGGCGGTGGGAAGGAAGCAATTTCTAGGACTATGGGGGAGACTGCAAACTCCTACTTCCTTGCTGGACTTTATCCACCTGGAGTTGTGGGATCCTCCCTTGCTTGAGCATCACTGCCTCTCTAAATGCTCGCTGGAGTGACAGCTCGAAGGAATTTG
Organism: Jacana jacana; assembly: GCA_013400555.1. NCBI lineage: Eukaryota > Metazoa > Chordata > Aves > Charadriiformes > Jacanidae > Jacana > Jacana jacana. Next base: position 203,859 of record VZTM01032509.1, read on the forward strand.
CTTGGAAGCTGCAGGTCACAGAGAGGCCAGTGGTGCTCCAGCCAAGCTCCAGGCTAAGACCCCCCCCACAGCCACCCTGGCTTGCCCACTTCCAGCAAAAGCCTTCAGTCTGAGCAGGCAAGGGACAGAAGGGGTTAACTTAACCGCAGTGCAAGGCCAATCACGCTGAGGTGTCAAACTATAATTTTATATTAGGGCCTGTAATAGTTACTAGAGTTTTACTACAATAACTACATGTCCAAGCAGAGTTTAATGAGAAAATCTATAGTTTTGCTATGGTATTTTCTCTTAGTTTGCATAATTCCCTGAATGCAACCCAGTAAAGCTTTTGACCCGAGATAATAAAAAGGTGATAAAAATGGGCTGTAAAACCCAGCATATACATACATATATATATATATATATATTAAACAGCCACTACAAAATCATGGGCAATTTCCACAAGATAAGATGACAAAAAGCCCCCTCTTCCGCTGCAACTAATTCAGGGGAGAACAAAACTAAATTAAACTGATCCATTTAAAGCACCCCCAGAACGGTGGGGCACTGAGCCCACCCTGCCTGGGCTCAGCCTGGGTGCCTCCTTCGGGACAGGATCTACCCCAGGGAGGGGACAGTGCGTGGGCAAGGGCTGCTGCTGCACATCACAGACGAGGGACGGGAACGTTCCTGCCGAAGGGAGCAGCCCCTGGCTGGGGTGCTAATTCTCAAGAGTTTAATTCCTACTCTATGAATTTGAAATAGGAATGGTCTGCAGTGCTGAGAGCGGGCCAGTCAGACAGAGGGATGACAAGATGTGGCATGATAGGCTTTTCTCCCTGCAAACAGGAGGGCAACTAATGGACAGCCTGTTTGGATGCGCACGTCATGCCCACACCCCTCCAGGCTTCATTTAAGGCAGATTATATCTGTCTTGCTCATTTCTGTCTTACAAAGCACCCTCTGGTGCTCCATGGATGACAGATGTCCCCGTGTTAGCATCCCTTCCTCCCAGGTGAAAACACTGGGGTGCAGCCAAAGGAAACTCCAAGCAGGGAGGCTGGTGGAAGAGCTGGAAGGACCAACTTTGAAACCCAGCTTTGGGCACATTCAGAAATATATATGGGGAAATTGCTGCTTGTTCAGAGCCCAAACACCAGAGCGCCAGCAGGAAGGTCCCAGCCAAGGGCCATGTGTGGCAAAGCAAAAGGAAGCCCATTTAACACCATTGCCAGCTAATCAGGGAACAAACCCAGCAGCGTGGCTCGGGTTGGTGCTCCCAGCTCCCAGCAGGGACAGTGATGAGTTTAGGAATGGCCTGTGGGCTGTAACCTGCCCAAGGAAACACGTCTGTCTGGGTGGTAAGAGCTGGTGGGCTTCATCAGCTCACCCTGCACAGCCCTTGCAGAATCACAGAATGATACAGGGTTGGAAGGGACCTTTGGAGATCATCTAGTCCAACACCCCTACCAAAGCGGGTCCACCTAGAGCAGGTTGGACAGGAACATGTCGAGGCACATTTTAAATATCTCCAGAGATGGTGACTCCACCACCTCTCTGGGCAGCCTCAGCCTCACACTGAGCTATTCCTATCAGCTAGGTTATTCCTTAAAAATACCAGGTGCAGATTTTCATGTGGGCACCGGTGAGCTCTCATGAGCCCCCATCTCCCCCCTCCAAACACCATAACCTTCCTGAAAGTCACTGTGGAACCCCATGCCTGGCCCCGTGAGGTCTGGGTACCATTTATTTCTATGAAGACTATCAAGAAAGAGATGCAGGTCTGGGACAGAGGTCTCCAGGTTGCTGCTCCCCCATTTTGACCTTGGTTAAACCTCTCCTCCCATTCCCCTCCTCGCCTGGGTGCAATCACTGAGCCAGAGAGTGGCCGAGGGTGGGTTGGTGAAGGAGGGAGGAGGCTCCTTAGCTGAAAGGCACGCGAGAAGGACACATTAAATCATCACACACTCTCCCCGCATTTCCTCCTCCACCCTGCGGCTGGTTACGAGGAGGTTTGGATTGTAAATACAGCAGTAACTTTCTCCATAAAAGTCAGCCTCTTCTCTCCGCCAGAGCCATCAAGGGATGGCACAACCCAGTGCTTGGAATCTAATGATAACTGCATCTTTCATTGCTACGGCATCTCCCGCCCCGAAGGCTACCGCAAGGCTTCACAAGCACACTCCGCACGTTTGGATCTCACCCTGAAACACGTCCGCTGGCAGGGACAGGGAGCAAAAGTTATTTCCAGGAGGAATTCAGGGAAGGCAAGGCAGAGCAAGCGGCACTGCCACCCACTTAGGATGTAGTGGTGAACGTGAAATATGCCTTGGAAATTCTTATGTGCAATAGCAGTTTTGCTTTGGATCGTGCATCACCCTGAAGACCGGACATTTCATACATCTGTACTCTGGAGTGCCTGTCTCGCACGCAGAGCACAGCCAGCAGCTCCTTTTACCACCTCCCTTCCCCACCCAGAGGGTCTCGGTGCGAGGGAAGATGCTTGGGCCGGGCTGCCGTCACGGGGAGAGCACCATGAGGGAAACACAAGGTGGGTCAGACGTGCCAGGTGCCGCCTGCCCCAACCGGTGGCCCCTGAGGTTCATCTCCATTGGGTCCGTCTCTCTGGCAAGCTCCTGGCTCTCTGTCACCCTGCCAGCTCCGGGCTGTCCCTCTCCCGTTCCCCCCATCAATCACCCACAACGGGGATGATGTGTTAATGTTTTTCCTATAGACAGACACATTATGTTTCCACACTGCCTCTGCACACGCCGTGTTTACGCCCCTTCTCCCTCCGGGGAGTAAATCAAGCAAATTGATGCGAGCCATGATTAATTGTGTATCTCGGACCAATCTTTTACCGAGTCCCTCACACGGGCAGGTTGTTCCCCCCCTCTCCCTCCCCGACGAACAGGGGAGAGGAGACGGCGCTCCGCTCGCTCCCTCTCACGCAGTTTGACGGATAGAGCCTGCCCGGGACGCGGTGAGATAAATTTGAAAGGCCTGTGCCGGGCTGTCAGCGTTAAAGATGATGAATGTGGGAGGTGAGGCGGGAGGGACCCGCCGAGCTCGGCGTAATGGATAGGGCTCCTCGGGAATGGATGCTCGCCCGGCGATTCTGCGTTAATCTCTGGGCTCCGCCGAGGTGCCGCCGACTGATAACAAGGAAATAGGAATGACAACAATTTTTAGCCGAGAGATTCTTCACAAAAATGCCAGCCTGCTGGAGGTCTGACAGGCCCTGATTGAATGGGAGCGGGGAGGGGGGGAGCCTGCGAGCACCTCTTGACTAACATGCAAAAGATGGATCATTTCATTCCCCCGCCTGACCATCTACATTTATTATCATTTCCCTTAATTCTGCCTCGCTTAGATACCTGTCAGCACCGTTTCTCTTCTGAGGGCCAGCTGATGGGATCTGAGTGGGGCTGGAGCCCCTGTCCCTCCTCCGGCGTGGGAAGCAGGAGCATCCCTGCCACTGCAGGCAGCATCATGGACATGGCTGTCCTGCCCTCAGCTTGCCTGGACAGACAGATTACCAGGACAGGATTTGTTCCCCATGATGGGCTTGTGGCACAGCCCTGCTGCTGCTGCCCACGCCACCATGCTGTCACCTGCATTCCCAAGCTTTCCCTGCCTGGGGGCAGGAGCCACATTTGGATTCCTGCTCTCTCCTTCTCTGCTGGCGGAGCGTTTTCTGTCTCCTCTGGCTGAGGCTCTTTCAAAGCCACCCCACGGTGGTCACAAGGTCAGTCTCACACACTAGGAGTGCTTTGCTGGGGCTCAGCCTTTGCTCACCCACCCCAGGCACCATGGGTTGTCCCTGGCTAGAGAAGCCCCAGCTCCCCCACCACATGGTGTTGAAGCCGATAGCTTTGCCCAGGCTCAGCAAAACACCTCTTTGCATCCCACTTTGCTCAAGAAGTGAGAAACCAGAGCTGGAGAAAGTGGAGTGAGGTTCTGCCTGGCCAGAGGACAGCAGGGTATGAGTGATGCTGGTGCTGCTGCAGAAGCTTAGAGCCTCAGAGGGGCTCTTTGCTCCAGGCAAGACAGATCCCACCTCACTTTTTTAAGCTTTCTGGCAGAGCCTGTCACGGCCACAGCATGAGCATAGCTTGCTCTTGTGCAGTGCTGTGTCACTGCTGGGTGACAGTGACACTGTGGCTGGCACCACTGTGGGGACCTGAGAGGCTGGCAGCTCCTGGGCTGAGGATGCACCAGGAGGAGGGAGCAGGCTGAGATGGCACTGGGATGGGGAGAGGTTGATGCCAGCCCACAGCTGCTTCTGGGACAAATCTCTGGATCTAGTGTGGTCCCTGAGATACCTTCTGGCTAGGCTGATGGTATTTGGCGCACCAGCCATCACCTGGGTACCTGACCATGGTGGGGACCACCTCACAGAGTGTTCACCCAGGTGAAACTCCTGGGAAGGGCTCTTTCAACCCGTAAGAGATGCTGAGGTCCAAGAAGAGCTGGCTGAAGCATGGTGCAGGGAGGATGAGGCTGTGAGGTGCCACCCTGTCACATCCCTAGTGCCCTGGCCATGGGTAAAAGATGGGGCTTGCTGAGCCCCAGCACTGCAGCAGTGGGTACTGATAGCAGCCCCTTACCTACTCATTGCAGCCCAGAGGTCACCATAGAGGGGCAGAGCTATGATGCTAATGGAAGGGTGACAACCTCTTTGGATCCAGTAGCTTCACAGCAGGAGGAGAAAGAGAATCCCTGGAGGGGGAGTTTCCAGAGCCTCAAAGACTGCACAGAAGAACCTAGAGGTGACAGCATGAGCTATGGCACCAACCAGAATGAGGACAGTCTCAGAGAAGCCAAAGGGGACAGGCACTGTAATGGGGACACTGGATTGCAATAGCACAGCTAATATGCACCAGGTCTGCCTTACAGAGGACTGTGACAGAGGGGAGCCTCCCGGACACAACTTGTAGTACCCTGAGGTCTACCCTCCATGTGCTTGCACTGTCCCTGGGTCATCTGAACTCTTGCAGCAGAAGCTTGGTACTTCTAAGGTCCTTTGTGGCTGTCAGAGTTATCAGGTGGGGAAGCCACCATGCTCACCAGCAAACACTCCTGGGTGCACTAGGCTGGGCAGCCACGGCATGGATTTCTTCATTGGGGCTAGGCAGGACGCAGACACCAGACCGTCCTCGAATCCTATCCCTTCTTGAGTGTTCCCAGATTGACCTGCACACTCTTCCTCTCCCCACAGCCTCCTCTTCCCCTCCCTGTGTCTCTGCCTCTGTAGACAGCACTGGTTCCTTAATGACCCTGATCATACAACTATTTTCTGGCCACACATAAACGCCTTCATTCCCCACCCCCCCCTCACCCCTGACTGCCATTGCCATATTAAAAAGCAACCCGCTGCTGGGAATACATTAGTGACTTGCAGCAGATCCTTCTTTGCAAGGATAATTACAAAAAATAGAGGGACAATAACTATTAATATTTTATTGCAGTATTTAATGAGCTAAAGCAAATCGTCTTGCACTCCACTGGAACGACATGCTTTGTCATTCTTACGTTCCCTCCATCATTTTCGCCAGCTCCCCATCTGAGAAGCCCTCCCTGCTTTCAAGTCCTGCTCACTCAATGCAATTTATATTTCCTCTAAGCTGCTTTTCTCCAACTTAAAAAACGACCTTGCTGCTTTCCAGGGCTGGTGTGCTCTCCCTGTTGGCGGTTCAGCTTCCAGACCCATCCACTTGTACTGAACGAGTCCCGGGGAAAGCGCAACCTCCTTTATCTTAGGAGAGAAAAGCTGCCCTTTCATCTCAGGTGTTTATTGTCTCCATTTCACATGCAAGGAAGGGGCTTCCAGAGGTTAAAGAAGGAGTTTTAAAAGCACTCTGGGACTCCGAGGGACTTGCATCCTCGATTTTGAAAGCCCCACATGGCACGGGTCACTCACCACTCGAGAAGGAGTCGGTGGCCGAGTAGGGGACAGAGACTCACCCCAGCTGCCTTTCCCGTGCCCTGGCCGTGCCTGAGGGCAGCAGAACGCTGTGTGTGCTCAAAGCTGGGGCCGGCCAGGTCTTGCCCACCCTCAGGACAAGGAGCAGGGCTGCTGCCGTCAATGGGCAGCTCTGGCTCCCCATTCAATCGGTCGAGCTCGCTTGCGAGACTGGAGTCCCGCAAAGGGATGGCAGTCGAGTGCTGACCCCAGAGTGTTGCTCCCACCCAGCAAACCCGCTGTGGGCTAATCTCTGCCCCCACTATCAGCCCATTGAGGTTGAGGGGATGTGTTTTTGGAAGGCTCAGTGCAGCTGATCGCTCAGTATCGCTCTGCTTTGGGGATTTCAGGAGTGCTCTGCAGGGACCCAGGATGCCAGGGCGGCCTCAGGCATCTTGTACCTCTGTGCACCAGAGACACCCCCCTCCACCGGGCACAGACCCACAGCATGCACCTACTGGGGCTCCTGTGGAGAAAACACCAAGATGCCAATGCTTTTGCATTTCCCTAAATTCCTTGATTCCTGCTTTTTGACCCATTCTTATAGGGGGAGAAATGCCATACAAAGATTTCTATAGGCTCCTATACACTAGTCCTAGATAATATGATAGTTCTATGTTATATATTGTCTCTACATAGTTCTACAGTTCCTATAGAGTTCCTCTCTTTGAGCCTATACAACCATTTGATAAGCTCCTATATATACAGCAGTTCTGCAGGCTCCTATATGTAAGTCCCAGTGATCTGAATCCAAGCAAACTGTGCCCCAATCTTTTAAACTCTTCCTTGTGCTTGAACATCATTCCTCCTCCGCCCCCGTCCAAGTTCACTTTTGAAGCCCACACCACCACTCTGAGCTGCCTTGGCCTCTCAGGCCATCACCGTTTGCATCCCAGCCACCTCCTGGTTGCTCCCCTTGGGGGTAACACAAGCAGGACCCAAAAATACAGACCACAGCACCTTCTCTATGAGGGTAATAACCCTGGAAAGAGCGTTAGCATAAAGCTCTGTCATCTTCTCAGTGTCACGTCATCCTGCCCTGCTGGCTGAGCACTGAGCAGCAGGTTTAACTCCCTGCAGCAAGGAGATGCTCGAGGGAAAGGCACTATTTGGGCAGAGGAGCACAAAGCCAAGCCAGTACGTTCATATGTTTGTGTACCCCGATAGATAGCGTTACCCTGCGTGTGACACCTTGTCGCACACAAAGTCAATCAGGCTTCAAGAATGCAAGCAGCCCTTAAAAAGGGGCTGTCCAACCCAAACAGACCTGAAACAAGATGATTTCGTTTTAGAAGGACTTGGTAAAGTAAAATAAAAGTTGGAGTTGCTATTGGCACAAGGACCTTTACACATGAAAGCGTGAGTAACCGAATATCTTTGCCTGAAAAGCACTAAAAATATCTTACAGACACAGATAAATATATATGTAACGTTCACCCAAACTACTCACAACATGCTCAGAACAAGGATAAAAAGGGAGACGGAGCTGAGCAGCATCACTGTCCAAGAGAAGCAAAACACAGAAGTGGCAACACCCCTGATAAAGCCAAGAAGGGTGTTTTGACTGTTTCACTGGCTAAAAACCTGAGGCTGGGTGCTCAGTGGGGATCACTTTGCTCCTGATTTACATCAGCCACGGGGCTGAGCCAAGGATTTGAAGCTGATGGGCCCCTATTAACGTTATATACTGGCTGGCCATTGCGGTTGATAGGCAACCAAATTGCAGGAGGGTTCAGGCCTCTCTCCCCGACTCTCCCTCACAGGTGGCTGGGCTAATGGGACAGGGGACGTGGGGAGCAGCTTCCTCATCCTCCAGAAATAAATAATCACTCCTCCAGCCTCCGTGAGCGGAGCGGAGATTTAATGTGCTGACAGCCTGCATTTTTTACCTTTAGTCAATACAAGAAAGGCCCCAAGACTATGATTCCCAACATCTGGATTCCATCAATATGTGATCTGTCATGATGTATCGGCATCCCCCCCCCTCTCTCCAGATTGAGCAATGCGGCTGGTTTTATTAATACGTCAAATACATTATCCGTGTAATACACTTGTCTGCCTCTGCCCTCCCGCTGCTCCCGCACAGCAGATTTGAATGTATGATGAATCAGTTTGCATTACACGTCTGTACGTCATAATTTGTCAGGATTAATAGAACTGTGTGTGGTGGTGNGCTCAGGCCACTGGGTTCCCGGAAAACAGCCAGCGCAGCATGTCTGGGAATCGCTGAGCAACGCAGAGCGCTCTCGCAGGAGCAGCCCTGCCCACCGACCGCTCCGGATGCGGAGCTGCGGGAAAAAAGGCGATGGGGATAATTTCGGGGGCCTCTGACACATTAGGGTTTCCATGGCACGGCCAAGTCCCGGCACACCATGTCAGGCACCAACAGCAGAGACACAAGGAAGGGTTCCTGGTTTCCTCCTGGCTCTGCCAGAACCTCATGACATGATCTGAAGCATAACTCCTTGCCTCAGTTTCCCTCAGATGGGTGACATCTACCTCTGTCCTCACAGAGGACATTTATTTTCACTTTGCAAATGCATTTTGGTCTCAATTGCTTATGGGAAGAGGTGCTGGGAGCCAAGTGCAGGTGATGAGCATGTCCAGAGCCAGAGCCAACTAGTTCAAACTATGTTCTCCCAGCAAAACCTGCATGAGAAATGGGTTGGGGCTCAGTGGGAGACACCGGTGCCATCTCCTCTTTGCATACAGTGCATTTGTTTGTAGCTCTGCAGCTGGACTTTGGTTTGCCCCTGTAAAACACCAATTTTAGCTATAAACTTTATTTACAGTATATTACACAGGATTTAGTGGAACCCATAAAGACTGGAGAACAGAACTAACCATGCCTTTGCTTCTCAGTGGCGACCCAGCAAGATGGGTGAAAGCAGCTCACAATGGGTCTGCAGGTTTCTCTGCCCCATCGCCCAGCCGATGCAGAGAACATACGTCCCTGGGGGTTCCAAGGGCTGCACACCCCAGGGTCTGACACCCTGCCCACAGCATCATGTTAGAAGTCTCTCAGCTCACTCCTAATGAGCTCATATGTCCACCCAGGACAGCCCAGTGCCGCGCAGAGCTCCCATCTCACATCCTGGAAGCAAGACAGCCCTGTTAGAGCAGCTCTATGCTCCATCTCATTAGCACTGCCTCTCACCAGGGCTAATTATCCCGGCCGTTAGGTTGTCTCTGCCCAGCATAGCACAGCCAAGAGGAGGAGGTGTGAAGTCTCCTTGTCCTTGTGCTGACGGGATTTCAGGATACGGAGCAGGAACCACCTACCTCTGCCTCTGTATGAGCTGGAGTTGGGTCAGACAGGAGAGGGTAGCGAGCAGATTTCAGGGTATACACATCTCCCTGCTGCCCCCCGTGCTTCTCCAGCCCATTTCAGTTCCACTGCATGAATTAAAAGGTGGTATGTGACCACTAAAAACCCGCACAGTCTAACTATAATGTCAGGTATCAGCATTATGGATAATTATAAACTGTCCTGAGTGAAGAACGGCAATACTTTACAGTATTGTCATTGCTGTTACTTTGCTTGCAGCGAAGCTCAGCAGAAATGTGGATTTAAAATACTCATCATGGTGCTGACAGCAGCATCTCGCCACAGTAAGACCCCTGCCAGTGGCTCACAGTGCCCCTGCAGAGCATGTACCCCACAGCAGAGCACCCCAAGTCCTGCCTCTGCTTTAGGAGGGGTTTGGTAACTGCTGGGGACAGGACTCGCCCCCTCCATTCCTAACCATGGACCAGCAAAGAGCCCTGGCTGCCTAAAGAGTGTTGCTGTCCCCTCATTGCAGTGGGCTCTGCAGGGTACCTCTCAGCTGGCCCCACCACCCTGCTGAAAGGGTTTTGCTTGGGCAAGAAACGGGCTTTTCAGCCAAAGCAAAGAGTGGCCTTTTAACCAGAAAACTGAAAAAGAAACCCCCACCATGATTTCCCCCTTTTGCTTCTCCAGAAGGGCCAGGTGAAGTGCCATGATCAGCCTGGGCCTGGTTGAGCAACCCCTCCTGCTTCCAAAACCCAGACCCTGCTGCAAGCCCCAAACCCACCCTCCCTGATGGTTCCTTGAGGGAGGTGTCTCAACCCGCTCTTCTGCGTGGAAACACAAGCCATTTCCCCAGGGTCCCCAGGGCTCCCTTTGCTGGGGTGACCACACTGTCCATCCACTCCAGGGCTGGTGCCAACCTCCCTCCACTCCACTCCCGGGAACGTCGTGGGTCCAGTCCCTCCCAGTGGCCACAGCATGGCTGAGCCCCGTCCCCCTCCTCCCGGTGCCACTTCCCGAGCGCGGCTGGAGGACGTGACGTCAGGGTCCCTTAATGGGCAGCAGTCACCTCGCTTTAATAACAGCTCCCAGAAACAATTGTACATTTACAACCCAGCGAGCGAGCTTGGCACGCTGAGCCCGCTCCCCTTCCAAGGCTTAATTTGATTTTGACATATTGGCTTGAGATTAAAGGGCTCTCATAAAAAAGAAAGAAAGAGAAGAAAAAAAACACCAAAAAAAAAAAGGAAAAAACCAAACACAAAACCACACCCAACCAAACCCCATGACTCCCAGCCCCCCCACCGCCCCCTTTTCAGGGCTCAAGCAAAAGTGCTAACATTGTAATATTTTAAGTAGAGAAAATCCAAGTGTGCTTTACCCCCTGCTGGCTCTTATGCTGGGCTTATAAAAATTAAGTGGAAACCTACACAGCTGTAGGCTATAAATCCTTTGTCGCTAACACAGCCAGGCCTGGTACCTGCCTCCAAAAGGAAAAAAAAAAAAGAAAAAGAAAAGAAAAAAAGAAAATAAATGCAAACTCCAAGACATGAGGGGCTGAAAGAGATGAGCGGGGCAGGCTGGGCTGGCCGGGCTCAGGGCTGGCCATCAGGGCCCTGGGGACGTCCCCACGGCCAAGGACCCACGGGGCTGCGGGGAGGAGGAGCAGGGAAAGGGGAGAAAGTGCCGGAGCAATGGGGAGAGTGTGCAAAGCAGTAAGAGCCCTCTCGGCTGAAGATCAATTAGCATCAATTACTGACTTCATTTAATTGTCGTAGAAGATGAATTTGTCATTTTTAGTCTGGAATTAATGGGAGACCTTCAACTTTCCTTTGGCAGCCCCAGCAGGTCACTGCGTGGTTTTTTTTCCCCTCTTTTTGCACAGGGGAGAAAAGTGACAGTGGGGAGGAGAAGCAAGAGCTACGATGCCACCTGGGTACCTATCCTCATCCATCCCCATCCATCCACTACCCGTGCCCATCCACTGCCGTGTGGCCTGACCAGCCCTTACTTCATGTCCGGCAGCGCTCCCACCACCACCTTTCATGTTTTCTCTTATTTTTTTTTTTATTCTTTTTTTGGAACCTTCTACTTTTCCTCCCCTTTCCCGTTTTTCTGCCAGAAATTAATTTTGCAGCCGAGGGCTGCGAAGTGTTTACATTTTCCCCAGCAAACAGGCGACAGTAAACAATGAACGCTCACAGATGAAATTGAATTTATAACTGCATTATGGGGCCAGATAACGCCCTAAAATAATACAACGATAAGGAAATTCGATTTGATTGCCGCCGCGAATCAGCTTGGGCCCATCTGTAGCCGGGGCCTCCCGTAATAATTTTAAATTGGGTTTGTAAACCTTATTTGTCCTTAAATATTTCTGTCATTTTTCATTGCTGGAGACAGATCCTTGGGTGTGAGGCGGTGGATTGGCCCCGCCGGAGCGGCGCTGGTGTGCAGGCGGAGGGCCGGTGCGGGTGCCCGGCGTGCCGAGCGGGCGCCGGGGCCAGCGGTGACAGCCGCTCGTCCTATCCATCACCGTGTCGACAGCCAGGGAGGAATCTCGGGGAGAAATTGAGTTTGCCTCACAGGGGACAACTGAACAAATTAATAGACCATTAGCCAAGCGGTGACCTGAGAAATGAGGGTGCTCAGGCTCTCCCCAGGTTTGGGAGGAGGGGAGGCGGGGGAGGAAGGGGAGAGGTGATGGAAATCCCATGGTCATTCCCAAGGGGACGGTCTCACCGCCCCAGGATAGGATGGGAGATGCAGCTGGGTGGCCACACTGGGCGTCCGTCACGGCTCACTTGCAGCTGGCACCAGCTCATCCCAAAACAGCTGTGCTGGTGTGCAGAGAGCACGGTGGGAGGGATGCGGGGCTCCGGCGGCTGGGAGATGGCAAGAGGGGCTGCAAGGATGATCTGTGGTAATATACAGGGACAGTCAGGCAGTGGCGAAGGGAAAGGTAGGGAGAAGGGGAATAAAACCACCCCAATCCCTTGCAGGAAGCCATAGCACAGAAGTGCTGCCCAGAATAGAGCTGCAGCATGCATGGCATGCTCCCGGGTCCCTAGGGCAATCTCTAATCCCAGTGGGCGACAGGCTCATGGTCACCACCGGACAGGACACCAGACATCTGCATCCCTGCCTGTCTCAGCTCTCTTCACACATTGAAGGATGCTGAACTGGGAAAGGGCTGAGCAGCCCCTGTGTCCCAGCCACCAGCTGGGGCTGCAGAACCTTGTGGCAGGGGGGCAATCCCGGGGAGGATGCAGTCCTCCTGCCTCCAGACGCAGCCAGGTGCCTTGTGCAGCATCTCTCCTCTGCAACCTCCTGCGAGCTTGCCTGTATCATCACCATTCATTATCCAAATGACTATATTTATTAAGTCCCCTGCCAAGGCATTACAGAGTGGCCTGTAACAGAGATTAAAAGCAGAATAAAACACCAACGTGATCTTTTTTCAAGTAAACAAAACGATAAACAGCCTCAGCACTGGCTACCAGAAACACACAAGCCATGGGAAGGACACCAAATTCATTGCTGCCGCAACATGAACATACTGGTGCCCACAAACACCTGCTCTGGGAGGTGGGGGTCAGCCCCACACACTAGGGCTGACTGTCCAGCTGGTTGGTGGGGGAACACCTCCACCTCCCCCATCTTTGGCAGTTGCCCTGCACCACCCCACCTCGGTCGGGATGCTGAGCCCTGCAGGAATGTCCTGCTCTCCCTCTGCCCCTAGACTTGTGGGGCAGGGACAGCTCAGGGATGCTTCTCTGATGGTACTAACAGCCTGCTGCAAAGGCATACATGAGCCAGGCTGGGTTGGTGACTGTCCCCAAGTGTGCCAGCTCACCGGCCCCCCGTGACACCAAGGCACTGCAGCGCAGGACAGCAGATGGATGGTGTTTTCCCAGGGCTGAGACAGCCGTGGGTTACAGCAAGGAACCAAGACACCTTTTCCCTGCCCACTTGGGTCTGCAGAGCACAGAGTCAGCTCCCGCAGCACGGGACTGCTTGGTTCTTACTTTCAAAGGTATTAGTTTAAGTCTGTGGAACGAGGCGCTTTACAAGGAGGCTCTGGGTTTCCTTTGTCTCTGCTGGAGATAATCAGGCACAGATAGGATGTATATTCTGTAAAAACATACACTCACTTCCACTCACCGCTTACCTTTTTTTCTTTCTGAGAGCTGTAAGGGTTTCAATTACCGGATTCTGGGATTTAGTGCCCAGGGCTTTTTGGTGTGTGCTAGATTTATTAGAAGGTTTAGTACCAGCGGAGGATTCACGCATTTACTCCCAGGAGCCCAGCTTCCGTTCACAGACCCTAAATCAAGAGCTGAGATGGGCTATTGTCACTTACGACATTAGCATGGTTAACGTAGGCAGGGATGATTAATAGTGATATACATGCAGCCTCCCCCTCCTCCCCAACGCCACGTCTCTGCCCGAGCCAGGGGCTGCCCCTTTGCAGAGAGAGCTATCCTGCAGCCCTCCTTGGGAGCACCGGCTGCTCAGCACCACCCCAGCACTGACAATATTACCGCTTCACACTGTATTTTATTGTTATTATCATTTTTAAGATGAAGCGTTTCAGGCACTCGGAGGGCATGGGGCTTTCTGCCCAGGCAGGGCTGGGGGAACCCTTCCGTGGCTGGGAGAAGGGGAAGGTGTGCAGGGGAAAGAAGGATGATGGAAGAAGGGGAATGGATGTAGGTTGGCAAGACCTGCAGAAAAAAAATTGTCATTCTAAAGAGTAAATCCAACCTTCCCCAGCATGACCCACCCACCCCTTGCCAGCTCCTTCTTCCCAAAGGACAACTCAGGTCAAATCTGCTGCTGCAGGGAAGAGAAGAGGAAGGTGCCCTTATTAAGCAGGGAGCAGCCAAATGAGGCAGCCCCTTCCATCAAGCAGATCTCCCCCGAAAAATCCCATGAGATTATCATAGATTAGAATCACAGAATCATTTTGGTTGGAAGAGACCCTTGGGATCACCAAGTCCAACCATCATCCCGCTTGGATCAACCGAGTCCCACCCATCGACCCGGCTCTCCTCACATCTGCAGCCTCAGGAGCAGATCCACGTTGCAGTTCTACATATCACCCCAGGAGACTGGCAACAAGGCTAAAACTCATCATGCAAGTGGTCTCCCAGCACCTCAGGGATGCGGCAGCATCTGCCTCATGGGCTCTGCATCTCACAGCAGCAGGTACCCGAGGCTCAAGGCAAAGCCTCAGCCTTGCTGTGCTCCAGGGGAGACAAGACCATGCTCCTAACGAACAAGATCCTGATGGCTTTTGTCCTTTTTCCGATACTGTGTTACTTACATTCCTTCTTTTTTAATTAAAGCAGCCCCAGCTGATTTTACAAGCTTGCCGCTGCTTCTCTCCCAGTCTCTGTGTCTCTCATATGCTTGAGTGCTAGTATTAATTATTAGAGCCAATTTACTGTTTATACTCTGATGTTTTAACTAATTACCACTAATGGCAGACACCAGTGGGCAATCAACTTCATTTAGTTCCCAGTGCAAACCACTCATTACCATCTGAGAGAGGGAAAGAGAGTATGCAGGAGGGATAGATAAAGACTGAGCTACACTGGTGGTACGCTCTGCAGTCTGGGGATGCTTCTGCTTCCCAGTGCAGCTCCTTTGATAGGGCTTTGGGGCAGGATTTAAAGCTCCAGCACATGGGGATGGGCAGCAGGGGAGAGTCCCTATGCACAATCACTCTACAGGGACTGTTAAAATTGCTGGTATTTCATGCTGTGCCCTAAGCCCTGCCTTGTCACCAGAGAAAGGCTCTAAGCCTGAGACAGCTACAGTTACAGGTGAGCAGCGTCACTCTCTCCTTGCTTGGCAAACAGCTCCTTTTCCCTGCTGGTTTTCATCCTGGGATTTATCCCTGGGGAGGTGCAGCCCCTGCTCATGTTCTCAGCTTGGTGTGGTGCCAGATGTAGCCAGGTTTCCTGAGTCCCAGGTGCCCCTGGTGTTAATCTTGCCATCAGAGGTACAGCAGGTGATGTGAAGTCAAGATGAGTTGGGGTTGAAAAGCCCTTGAACTAGGCTTCCTCCTGTCCAGAGCTGAGCTTTAAGCCTGGGCTAATGGAGCTGAGTCATGGAGCTAATTTAGCTGTTTCTCTGTGTAGTGATATTGTCGACACTAATCCTTTTCTAACTTGAGTGCATCCCTCAGCCTAGCTTGTGTTTCTGTCTACTTGTTCCCCCTGGAGACCAAGGAAAGCCACCAAGGCACACATTTATCCCCCTGCACACCAAAACCACCACAGGAGCCTACGATGTTCAAAGGATACAACTCTCCTGGCTTTGCTCGCTCTTCTCTGTTTTGGACCAAGATACAAACACACTGTTCAGAGAAGAACCTACATGTAGTGAAATGACTCCACCAAAGCTGGGCTGGCCCCATGGCTCTAGCAGACACCTTTGGTCGGTGCAGCCCAGAGCAGAGCACAAGGGACCAAGCTCCTAGGTGTCCTCATATGTGGCTGAGAAACCTCTCTAGAAAAAGTGATGTCCAGATCCATTTAACTCCTACAGCAAGACTTGTTAATCCTGACCTGGGACAAACTGTGCTTGTGGTTCTGGGGATCTGTACTCCTCCAGCCCTCAAGCATTAACCTTTTCATGGGACAGACAGAGCTCTAATGACCTGCCAGCTCATTACCAGTAGTGGGAGTCCTGCCCTAACAAAAGGGACCACAGCGTTTTCAGATTTTTCATTCCACAAACATGTTTTTTAGTACAGTGATGCCACAACAGCTCAGCTGGGAATCCCAGAACAGTGTCACGAGCCCAGCCTCAGGGATGGGGCTGGGTACCACCTCTCCAAAGGGATCTCCAGTCCTTCTGTCTCCCTTTCACCTTTTATCTCATTCTTTCAGTCACTAATTTGTGCTGTTGAAATTCTGCTTTTGAAAGGGAGATGAGGGTTGGAGACTTGCTCTGCAGTGGTGGGGACGTGGTCGCTTGTCTTGTAGAGGAGGGGGTTATAACTATGCACACATCTGAAATGTAATTGCTGTCAGCTCTCTCCATTCTTGCAGCACGAGGCCTTTAATCTCTCCCACCAGACCCATCGGCCCTGATATTGCAGCTCCAGAAAGGCTGGTTTTATGTACTTTAACCCTGCGACCTTTACAAATCCCATCATTCCAATCAATACGTCTCATTAGCGTTAGGTAAATGTATGGGATGGATGGGGAACTGTGCTGGGAGGAGCCCATGGAGGGTGGGGTGGAAAGTGCTCCTGCTTGCCCGCTCACGGGGGGGCAGCACAGCCCCATCACGCTCCCTGAGCTGCTGGGGACATCCCTTCCCTGCCCCTCCTCAAGCATCCTTGGCTCCAAATATCCTTCCCCTCAGACACACACCTTGGCCCAGCTAGAGAAGGGGGCCAGCTAACACAGAGTGTAGAACAGAGTCCCAACAAACTCAACGGCGGAGTCAAGAGCCCAGGCCGTTAACTGGACCAAGCTGTTGGAGTAATTTTTTTCCCCTGTCCTCAGGAAGCAGACACATGTTTTACAGCTTTCCCCTATGTCGACTAAACGAAAACATACAGGGCCTGTGGCAGGTGATGGGAAAACAATGTGGGGTGTGCACAGAGCTGCCTGCTATCCCTGCCATCGGGCAGGGGAGCTGCCAAAAAGGGTGCTCACCGCCGATGGCACGACAAAGCTGAGGAATGGGGTGAAGAAAGAAAATCCCTGGTGCTTCCCATGAAAATGAAGGGCTTAATCCAGGGAGAAGTGTGAATTTATACCAGGTGAGGACCTCACCAGCACAAGGACATGGGCCTTGCCAGGTGACACCAGCCCATGGGTTGACAGGGTGTTGGTCAATCAAGGATGCTTGAAAAAAAGGATGGGACTGATCCTGCCCTTGGGAAGGCGGAGACTGGCTAGTGTTGCAATCCAGTTATTGCTGGGGAGGTGTCTCCCTTCCCCTGGATCAGTGCCTCAGCCTGTAGGGCTGTAAATGCTATTACTGCCCATAAAACTACCCAGCTCTCCTCTGAATCCTGCTCAAATGCTTGACTTGGGCGACCCACCGGCAGCAGCAGATCCCACAGGAGTAGGTGTCTTGGGGGCTGCTGTTGCCACAGCACACCTGGGATGGGGGTAGCTGGCTGCTATGGGCAGCCTGCCCTGCTGTGTGCCTCCTCGCTCCCCATGCTGACGGGTGGCTTCCTGGGGGACCACACTACCAGTGTCCTCCAGACTTTGGCACTGCCAGCTCACCCTTGCCGTCTGCCTTGCAGCTCCCCACCATGCCAGACCTGTGTCCCAGCACTTGAACTGAACTATCCCACCCTTAAGCAAATTCATCCCTGGCAAATCCAGCTCCTCAAAAGTCAAGAAGATGAGTTTGAGAGTTTCTCCCAGGGGCGCAGGAGGAGGTGAGGGTGTCGTGTCACCCTCCCCAGGGAGGGTAGGGGTTTTAAGTGGCATCTGGAGCCCAGTTTGGTTTCTGAGCTCTGCTATCCCCATCTGCAGAGCTAGCACGTTACTGCAACAGCACTCATCTCTTCCCAGCGGCTTCGGGCTCATCCCAGCAGTAAAAGCAGCCTGATGAATATACAGCACAAAATGCATTCATGTACATACACCTATTTCTGCAAAAGCCTACAAAAGCAAGGGCTTAAGAACCATGGGCAAGCTCTGCTTTTTCACATTAGTGAGGTTTAATGAAGGTGTTTCCATGAGGTTTAAACTTAAAGCTGGGCCAAATACACCTCTCACTGGAGTGTGGGACAGCCAAATTTGTCTCAGTGCTGGAGGGGATAGATGGAGCTGGGTATGTGACATTGCCAAGTATGCAGGGTGGTGTGGAGATCTGGTTCATGTGCTCCCCACCTCCCTGAGGCACCAATGCCCCCTCTCCCTGTCTCCCTGCTGCTCTGTCAAGGCTCGTCGGCAAGACCTCAGACTTGTTGAAAAGCACTGAACTTTGTGCTGGCATGAAAACCATTTAAGTACTAAGCCCCCCTTGGCTTTAGCAAGATGACTGTGCAGCACAGGGTCTTAGCACAGCCCCTGGCAGGAGGCAGGGGGAAGGAGAAATGAATAAATCCTCTGGCAGGGCCGATTTCACTCAACCTGACATTGCTGCTCCTGGAATTAAATGGGCAAGTCCTGAGGTGCCTCTCTGGAGTGGCAGGATGCTCAATACCGTGCCAGCACCCCTGCCCATCAGCTCCCAGGCCATCAAGCTAGGAGCAGCCATTAAACCTGTCTCTAGTCCATGACAAGAAAAACCAGTCTGTAGCTTCAGAGCTGTCCTCTCCAGCAGAACAACTGTGGGGCTTAATAAAGCCACCGCTGTGCCCTGCAGTGCACTAAGGTACCTCACCCTGGCTAGGAGCTCCCAGTGGCCAGGCCATAACACACAGTGGGGTTATGGCATCCTCCAAGCTTGCGGTTTTTGACACCAACAGTGTGGAGCCTGCAGCAAAGCCTCCCCAGGTAGCCACACACCCTCAGTAAGCCCTTTGGAGCAGCGCTGCCCTCCTTGGCAGCACAGTCCCTGCCTGGCCATCCCCATGGGCCATCAGGACAAGCTGTGCAGTGACAGCAAGGGGGAGCAGAGAAAGAAGGAAGAAGGCTAACACATCCCCCAGCCACACGGTTATCAGTGGAGGACAGAGCAGTGGCCTTGCTGCAGGACCCTGCTTAACCTTCTCGGGCTTGTCCGCTGGAGAAAAGCTTAGCGAGAGGAGAGATATTGTAGATAGACAGAGAGATTTGGTGGGTCCAGAGATGCAGGGGACTGCAGCAGCCTTAGATTTTATCTGCGTCTCCACATGGCCAGACGACCTTGGAATCCCAATCAACAGTTGTTAATAAAACATAGGGGAGAAGCATGAGGGGTTAAAGGCAGAGCAATGCCGCAGGGAGCTGAGGGCACTCAATGCTGCCACTGTCTAGTCTAATAATGACTGAGCATGTAAGCTTACCGGCTCCCTTTTCCTTACCCCTTGGAAAAGCTGCTTTTGGACAGTAACAGGAACAGAGGGAATTCCCAAAGGCCTGGAAACTCCTGCCAGATCCCCGTCTTTTCCATTGGCTCCTGCGTGCCTGCCTTGTTCCTGTACTGCACCCCACAAAGGGCTGGGGCTGAGCCCACCAAGGAAGTGGGAAGAGGCTGAAGGCAGCCACAAAGGTGGAAGCAGGACTCTTCCCAGTTCTTCCTTTCACTTCTGGCCCCTCTTGGCATTGTCCATCCCTCTGGGCTGCCCTTCTCTGTGAGCCCCTTCCCTCCCACAGGAGGTCTGGGTCTGCCAGACACATTCCTTCACCGCATTTCTGCTGTCACCCATGCCACCAGGAGCATCTCCTCCTTGTAAGGAGTGAGGAAGGAAATGGGGCAGCCCAAGGCTGGGAAGGGAAGGGAGAGCTAGCTCTGGTCATCACTGGGGAGAACAAGCAGGTGCTCAAAGCTCTGGGACATCATCCTGGAGCCATCACTGCCTCCCTGCTATGTCCTGTCTCCTCCTCACCTCCAGTCATGCAGAAATCTGGCCCTTACTCAGCCCAGCATTTCAGTCCCAGCCATTACAATGACAAGGGTGATAAGAGATTCTTATCACAGCGCTCG
Organism: Jacana jacana; assembly: GCA_013400555.1. NCBI lineage: Eukaryota > Metazoa > Chordata > Aves > Charadriiformes > Jacanidae > Jacana > Jacana jacana. The sequence goes on from VZTM01032509.1 coordinate 223,691, forward strand.
GAATCGATTTGAAGCTGAGCCCCTTCCCCACACTCCTCCTCCTCCTCATGGCTGCCAGAACAGCAGTTGGTGCTGCAGAGACTCGGCAGCAGCGCTTGTTGGAGAGCAAAGACGACGGTTCGGGGTTCAGATCCCTCCAGAGATACGTCCTTCCAGCTTAGCAGCTTCAGGCTGCTCTAGACGGAGCTTGGGACAGGAGCCAGGATGCTTGGGCTCCTTCCTGCCACCCGCCTGATGGTAGACCAGCTCCCTTTCCCCAGGCTGCAGGAGGGGCTATGCGGCTCTGCATCCCTGGAGGGCACTGTGAGCCACCATCCAGGGGGACCTGGGCAAAGGGCTGCAGCCTCCCAGCTGAGCCAAGAGCTTGTTCTCCTCCTTGTGCTCAGGGGAAGAAAAGAGAAAGACCTGCTCACCCCACAAGAGAGGTGGGGAACAGCCTGCAGTCCAGGATCGGCTCTCTGTGCCCTTGTTTTACTCCAAGGAGCTGACACTTCCTACAGCTCAGTGTGGCTTGCCCCCACTCCAGTCCCCTTCCCCACTGATCCTGCCCTCCCACATGTGGCAGATGGGGACAGTGCTCGGAAAGGAGACCCTTCTGTCAGCAGAGCTGCGGGTTCCCAAGCTGGAGTGGGTGTCTGAGCCCCAGTCACATCACAACAGCCAGCATCTCTCCTGTGTCACTGCGACCCGCTGTCCCCTCTCCTGCGGGAGGCTGTCTGTGTCTACTTCATGAAGAAGCAGAACCTGCACACGGGTTTCAGTGAGGTTAGAGCAGATTTAACCCAGCTGCTCACTCCCTCAACCTCTCCCTGCAGCCACTGACCCCACCATTTAAATAAAGCTCAGTTCCTGCCACCATCAGCCTCAGAACTTGGCCAGGTCCCTGCTCAGAACAGTCCTCAGAGACCCACACCAGTCCAGGCTTCCACTTTTCAGTTTCCCCCTTCTCACCTCTGGGATGGCCAGTGGGATGCTGTGTGCCTGGGAGGGGAGGCAGAGGACCTGGGAACACATCTGCCTGCACTGGGTCTGTCCCACTGCTGCACTGCAGCTCCCCAGTTCTTGGGGTGCCTTGGCCTCAGATGCACCCACCCTTTGCAGCACATCTGCAAAAGCAGAGCCCAACCTCAGTAACGGGTGGGGAAACCAAGGCATGGGCAGGTTGTGGGCTTGCACAGCCACACAGCAGAGCTGCTGATAGGACCAAGAGATCCTGTTCTGGAGCTGCCTGAGGAACCTTGGCCCCTTTAGAAACCTTGAAGCCCCAGCAGCTTTGGCCATGCAGATATTGCAAACCCCCCTTTTCCTCCCAGAACTGTCTCTGGGAAGAGCAGAAGCACAAGGCGGTGGCAGGGGAAGCATCTGAACAATCGGGGCTTGTGCAGAGGCGAAGAAAGGCCCTTCTTGTTGGTGGGTGCAGTTGGGGTGAGCCCGAGGGCATCGCAGGATGGCACCCCAGGTAGCCCAGCTGTGCCAACTCTCCAGCCCAACAGAGAGGGGGCTGTTGTGGGCCCAGCCCCGGCACGGGGTGTTACTGCCTGCCTTGGTGAGCGAGGATGTTCTCTCTTTGTGCCTGCTGGTTTCTGCTCTGCTGACCCGCTTTGCTCCCTCCGCCGGCGCCATCCATCAGCTCTGGCAGCCCCGTCAATTCCAGGGCTCTGCAATGCCATTCCCCAGGGGGAAAAAACACTTCTTTTTTTTTAGGGCAAGCTGCTCTTCTCCCTCCTTCCCTCCCTCCCTTCTTCAGAGACATCTAATGCTCAACACAGCCCAGGGACAGAGGCAAAGCATATGTCTGGGCTTTTCATTCAGCACAGCCCCAGCCTCCCAGCCAGCTGCCAGAGGCCCAAAGGCCTACGATACCTAGGCAGATGTGCAGTGTCCCCAGGACAGATGTGCTCCAGCTCCTGGTCTGCCCCCGGGCTCTTGCTATTGCAGATACCAGGCAGGCGGTGGCAGCCTGACTCACAGCCCACAGGTCCAGCAGGCAGGTCTGATGGGTGAACAGTCATGCCAAGCTGGCAGAAGCTGGGGGAAATCAGTCTGGCAATGGCCAAATGCCCCCAGCCCTTTGCAAGTCACCTTATCGGGGCTGGCTGCAGCAGCTCGGGGAAGGCGTTATTGCCTATGTCCTGCGTCCTGCTCACCAGCCTGGTGGATGGTGGGGTGCATGAGCCAGGGATGCCAGCGGGGCTGCCAGCTGGGTCAGGCTTGGGAGGATGACACGGATGCAGGATGAGGATGGGGTAGGGTGCATCCATACCTCCATCATCGAAAGTCCTTCTCCGAGAGATGGTGGGTTCAAAGCACATGCTGATGGGGTGAAACCTCCAGCAATGCCCCATATCTCAGTGCTTACCACCAGTATGCAGTGCTGCAGATTGCCTTCAGCTGAGCTATAGGTAAAAGCAGGATCCTGTGATCAGCCTTTTCTTCCTCCGCCATGCCATGGCCAAGCTGGGCCAGGGTCAGTCTGCAGCACTGGATGTTGCCCCAGTTCTCCCCAGCCCGCTGTCCCAAGGCTCATATGTGGGACAGGGACTTGACCTTTACCAGGGCTTTCTGCCTCTGCTCCGGCAATCCCACCTTGGCAGCAGAAACATCTGCCTCACCTCTTCAATCAATACTCAGCTCTTAATAGTCCTGACAATTCGCAAGAAAACAGGGGCATTAAATGTTAATTATATCTATTTGGATTAAAAAAATTTTATTACTTGACTTAATTATAGCAGCAGTCGTAAAAAGGTGCAGAGCAGGAGGCGCTGCTGCTCCGTGGGGCGAGGGGGGCTGAGCACCCCTGGCCATCCTGAGCTGTCAGCTGTGCGAGGATGGAGGGATGTACCCACCGTGAGCGCGGCCGCCTGCCCGGCACATGGCTGGACCCTGTTCCTCATGAAGGGGCTGCCATGGGAAGGGGCTGCACGGGGGCCATGCTGGCGGTGGGGTGTAGAGCCAGCGGCGGGGGTCTTGGGGCTCACGGCAGGTACTAGTGTAGCTGTTGCGCTGGCGGGACCTGGCCTGCCCCAGCCTGCGGGCTTCTAATTTACTGCTTTCCTTTTACCGTAAAACTGAAAGGGGAAGGTGCACCCTTTAATCACTGCCTCCGGGGCCCCGCCTGAAACCACACAGAGACCGAGCGAAGGCTAGGAGTTAATGCTCCTTCCGACACCTTTTTATGATTCATGGGCCTGACCTTGAGCCATAAACCGCTCAACCTCCCCGCCACACTGCCAGTATTTACAGCCTGCAGGGGCCACTGCACGCAGCCACCGATGCAGATCCGCGGCCAGGGCCGCGCGCGCCGGCACAGGTAGGCGGCCGGGGATGCAACAGGTAGGCAGCCGGAGATGTGCCGGCTGGGATGGCTACACTGCCAGGGATGCCCATGCCAGTGGGCAGCCATGGGTGGACCCTAATGCAGCACAAGGAGGTGGAGGTGCACGTTGTGCACTAATGAATGCATGTCTATGCAGACCCATACACACACACAGGGGTGTGCACAGGTAAATGCTCGATGATGACCCCACCAGGGAGCAACCACATATCATAGAATCATAGAATCATAGAGTCATTTTGGTTGGAAGAGACCCTTGGGATCATCGAGTCCGGCCATCTGCCCTACTCTACAAGTTCTCCCCTACAGCATATCCCTCAACACCACAGTTAAATGACTCTTAAACACAGTCAGGGATGGTGACTCCAGCACCTCCCTGGGCAGCCGATTCCAGTGTCTGACCACTCTTTCTGTGAATAATTTTTTCCTAATGTCCAGCCTAAACCTACCCTGCTGCAGCTTGCAGCCCTTGAGAAGAGACCAGCACCAACCTCTCTACAATGCCCTTTCCAGCAGTTTTAGAGAGTGATGTGGTCTCCCCTCAGCCTCCTCTTCTGCAAATTAAACAGTCCCAGCTCCCTCGATGGTTCCTCATGCATGTAACAGCCCTGTTTGCACGTGGGGAGGTGTGTTTCCACATACCCGCTGGCTGGGATCTTGTCCCCGAGCACCAAGCCTTGCAGGGAGGCTTCCTGCTTTTTGCAGGTTTGCAGGAGGGACATGGCCTCATGGGGAAGGGACCAGGCTGAGCTGGCACATCCCAGCCCACTCTCAGCATCCTGCAGTGCAGGTCCCAATCCCGGCAGGAGCAAAGGCTGCTGACACACTAACTCCCTTGGTGGCACTGTGGGGGCAGGTCCTGGCATCAGGATCTGTCCCACAGCATCCCACCAGCTAGGCAGCCCCAGGTCCTGCTCCACTGGGAAGACCCTCTACTCTGCACTTGTGAGACCCCACCTGGAGTACTGCATCCAGCTCTCAACATAGAAAGGACATGGAACTGTTGGAATGGGTCCATCGGAGGGCCACAAAAATGATCAGATGGCTGGAGCACCTCTGCTATGAAGACAGAGAGCTGGGCTTGTTCAGCCTGGAGAAGAGAAGGCTCTGGGGACACCTTATAGCAGCCTTCCAATACCTGAAGAGAGCCTTCAGGAGAGCTGGAGAGGGACTATTTGTCAGGAAGTGTAGTGACAGGACAAGGGGTAACAGTTTTAAATTGGAAGAGGGGAGATTTAGATTAGAGACCAGAAAGAAATTCTTTCCTGTAAGGGTGGTGGGACACTGGAACAGGATGCCCACAGAAGCTGTGGATGCCCCATCCCTGGAAGTGTTTAAGATCAGGCTGGATGGGGCTTTGAGCAACCTGCTCTAGTGGGAGGTGTCTCTCCCCATGGCAGGGGGGTTGGAACTCGATGATCTCTAAGGTCCCTTCCAACTCTAACCATTCTATGATTGATTCTATGACCTATGAAAGCCTACACTGGTCCAAACTGGAACAGAGTGAGGTCTAATGGTTAAAGCAAAGGGTGTTCCTCTGGGTAGGCCCAGATCAATCAGCACTTTGCTTTATGCCTCAGTTTCCCCACCACTGCAGCAGGAAAAACAATCCTGACCCATCGTGTTTGCAGGGAGTTGGGAGGCCGAGATTGTTAATGTTTGCAAAGTGGGTTTGGCTCCTGTGATAGAGGGAGGCAGAAATGTGAAGGTCATTATTATTAGGAGGATTAAAGCAATATAACCCAGCAGTGAGGGGGTACAGGTGAACCTAGCAGCTGCACCATGCTCAGCAACACATTGCACATGCACACAACCTCAAAATAGGGACAAATGCTACAATTACAGCTCATTTTAGAAACATTGGGCAGAACCAGAGGGTTGCCAGCGTGCCCTCTAACACTTCTACCCCCAAAATACCCTCCCTGAGGGCACTCAGGGCTGAGGTATGCTGTTCCTGGGGGCATCCAGAGCCTGTATGAGCTGTAAGTGCCCACTCAGCACATGCACAAGTCTCCCACCATGGGCATCACTTGCCTGCCTGGCCAGGACCTGGACCTTCTCCTCTGCCCCCAACAGGTGACCACGGCGTTGGGCAACTTATCTGGACCAAAAATCTCCCTCTTTTTTTTTTTCTTTCTTTTTTTTTTTTCTTATTGACTTTACAGGTTGTTGAACTTTTTTCTTTCCTCCTTATGAAAGCAAAAGAGAGGGGAAAAAGCATCCTTATCTCAGAAAGCAGAGTTCAGGAAAAAGCTACTGGTCTTTTGGACTCGGCGAGTCCCCATTGGTAGCCTGGCTTGTCACAGAGAATTTATCAGCCAAACACAGCACCGGTATAATGCACCATATAACGAGTGCATAAACAAACTTCAGCATGATAAATGCCCTGCTTTGAAGCCATAAAGTTATTAGCTAGTGGCTGTTAGCTACTGCTTAGCATGGGACATCCTCCTTCCGTTAACCCCTGGATGCCATGACCATGGCATTAACCATGCTCAGAAGCCTGGGGAGATCTCCAGAGGGCACCTCCACATAGCATGAAAGGAGGGAAGGACCCGGTGGGCAGGGATGCTTCTACTGGCACTTATCTGTGCACTTTGTACCCACTGGAAGGAAAAGGGTGAAGACTGCAGGAGGGAAGTACATGTTGGGTATCGGGCTTTGAAGGCTGGCACCTATTTGTGCCCTGGTTGACACCTTCAGCCACTCCACACTCTCCCTCTGCCCCCCAAGATGCAAATGCAGAGGGGAGCAGGGCCAGGGTGATACATGTGCACCCACAACTCAGACCCTCCTGGGCCATCCTCATTTCAGAAATGGTCTCAGGTGGGTTGGGAGGAGGGCAGTTGCCCCCTCCAGCGCCCAAGCCAAGTCCTTTAGAAGAAGTGCTGCTGTGGACTCTGAAGTAAAAGCTCCAAATTTTTTTCTGGCAGCAGCCAGGCAGCAGAGCTTCAGTGAGGTGTTTAGAGTTCCCTCTGCTGCCTGCAGCGCATGGCTGCCTGCAGCTCCTGATGAGCACAGCATCACCAGAGGCTGGGAGATGCCAGAGAAGAACAGCTGTACCCCAGGGCCATCATCACCGTCCATCAGCCACTCTGCTGAAGATGGCTACCCAGTGTCAGCAGAGCCAGCAGCCAACAGTGCCAGAGCTCCTGCCAGCACCGGATCTGGGGAGCACCCTCCACTGCACAGGGCCAGGCTGGGACAACCATCAGGGTCCTCTGGTCCGCCAGGTCACCTTCTTCCCCCATCTCATGCTCGGGTATTGGACTGAGGCAGGGAGCGGGGGGCGCTGGGGATGGCAGCAGGCCTCTGGTGTCCAGCCCAAGGCAGGGATGGGGTTACACAACAGCATGGCAACCTCTTGGCCACATAACCCAGAGCCCTAAAGCTGTTGTGGGAGATGCTGGTGGCTGGAGACTGGAGGCTAACTGTCTCTCCCAGTAAAACCACCCCTGTGAGGAGGCAGGAGATTTCTCAGCAGGGCCAGCTGAGGGGCAGTGAGACTCAGACTGCCTCAGCGCCTGTTCCTCATTAGAAGCCCAGTGTTGAAGAAACTCATAATTAAAGCCCTGAGTATTAATTAATCTCCATGACCCTCCTCTCATTCTCCTTCCCCTGCTCCAACAGCTCAGGAGGTCAGCCTGGATTATTAACATGTGCATATAGAAGATGGCAATCTTACTGAGCGGGTTGGCAGACCCTAGGCCATGTCTCTGTGTTCAGAGCAGCTGAAGTTGCCCAGTCCCTCCCTGCCATCACGGTGTCCCTTCCCTGCCTCCTCTCTCGTGGCTGGGCTTGGCTGGGGACACGTCCCATTTGCTCAGGGACAGCACTTAAGTGGGCTGAAACATCCCCAAATGAGCAGAGCTGGTTTTATGCTAACTCTGCCTGCACGATTCCTTGCAGCATGGCTGAGAGCAGATCTGAGCATCCCAGCGGCTGGGTTGAGCCTCACTGGAGTCAACCTACCCCTGGAGACCTCCCAGCCCAGCAGAGTGCAGAGCAGGCAGTCCTAACACAAAACCACCACCGAGAGGTCTCTGAGCATCCCATCTTTGTGCATCCAGACCTTGCTTGGGTCTTTAAGAGACCCAGTGCTAAGAAGTCGGCCCTGGAGCATGGGGGTCTTTTGTGCAACATGGCCCCTTGGTCCCAGGGCTGTCCATGCAGACTGAGCCACTTGGGGTATGGACACAGCTCCTGGAAAGGCCACGCTCCCTGTCAAGATGCTGTCCAGGCACAATCCAAGGACCAATGTGCTACTGAGAGCTGCCACGGAGCAAGACAACAAGATATTAAATAAATCCAAACTTTTCTGACTCCCTGGTAACCACCAACTGCTTCCCTCATCTGATTTTTTTCTCCCCTTTTTCTGCTGCAGCAATAAAAAGGGGAAAATCAACATCCAAATGATCTTGTTTATGGCGACTAAATAAGCTGCATGTGCTTAATCCGTTAGAGTTTAATGAATTTACGACTTGCTTTGGAATTTGACAAGGGCTGTAAAAGAGTAATTAACATTTATCAGTGTGTTTTTTACACACACCCCACCCTCCTCCCCTCTCCCTTCCCTCCTCCTGCCGCCTGTCGCGAAGCAGCACTGAGTATCGGGGGGAATATAAAAGTGATCAATTAATTCTTAATAATCTCAGGGAAAGATTGTAGAGTCGCAGTATGAACTCAGGGAGTGTCAATAAACGTGCCAAAGGTTGGTCCCCCCCTCTTCCTGGCGCTGCTGCAGAGGAATGTGGGCAGCTGGGGAGGGGACAGGGCTGCAGGGTGGTGCTCCAGTAGAGCAGCCCTGCACCCCTTTCCTACTCTTGTCACACTCCACCAGCCTCCACAGCAGCTTTCTGTCACCCACACAGTGGCTTCTAGGACAGGAGGGTGGTGGCAAGTGGGGTCTCCATCTAACACGGCAGCGGTGGTGACCTGGGAAATGCAACCCCAGGCGCTACCTGTGCCAGCAGATAGCTCTGTCCTTACAGACCTGAACCTGTTGAAAGTGACCCCAGATCTCCCCCACCACAACTGTGGGGCAGCTGAACATCTGCCTACATGGAGACTGCAGCCAGAGGCTTTTGCACCTGCGTTGCCCTCACTGTCACCCCACTGTCACCCTACTGTCACTTTGCACATGCAGCTGTTGCTGTTTGAGCTCTATTAGATGTGAGGGGATGTCAGGGTTGACCCCAAGACAAGCAAGGGGGTCTCACACCTCGCTTCTGCCCAGTCCTCCTAGCCACTTAGCTGCTGAGGAACAGAGCTGGAAGCAGGGATGCAATTTGGAGGCTGCAAGGGGACAGGGGACAAGCCCAGGCTCCCTTGTCACCAGTCCCAGGGCATGCTGAATGTCACCTAAGGATCTCAGGGGATTTCTCTGGCCATGCCCTGGGCCACCTCCTTGGCAGCCAAAGGCAGCAAAGCCAGAAGGAACCACAGCCAGCACCTTCCCAGTAGGGAGGACATGTCCCCTGCCACTGTGACTGCAAGCAGTGGCCTTTGCAGGCAAGTGTGGGCAGGGAAGCTTGCACGCCTGGGCATCCATGGGGGAAGAGAGGGGTCAGCACTCCTGGGGGAGCAGCAGGCTCTGGGGAGGAGACAGAGAAGCATCTGGGCTTGGCTGTGGGGCAGAGGGTCCTGGAGACCCACAAACAAAAGCTCAGGATGATAAATCCTCAGAGGTTTGAGACTGTCCGGGGATCTGCTCTGGACAGAAACAAATTCTCCCTGTCGAACATAATGGCCCAGAAATAAGCAATGAGGCAGGGATGGAGAGGGCTGGACCCAGGGGGTCTGGAAAATCTCCGCCCTGCCCCATGCCGAGCACTGGTGGTGGTGGGAGGTGGAGGCAGCGATACCCTCCCAGCAGGCTGGGAGCCTTGTGCTGGGCACGCACCCTCCGGCTTGATGGGGACGGACCTGAGATTTCTTACCAGGTGTGAGTTAGTCAAGCCAGGCCCAGCAGGATGAGGAGGGGAAAGTAATGGTATGAACTTGCCCTTCATTCTACCTGAACGATGGTTTGAGGGCAGCTGGCTGGCATGGGCTGCCAGGTTGGGCAGGGAGCAGGGCCCAGTGGGGAGAGCCCCCCCGNGGGAGCCTTGTGCTGGGCACGCGCCCTCCGGCTTAATGGGGACGGACCTGAGATTTCTTACCAGGTGTGAGTTAGTCAAGCCAGGCCCAGCAGGATGAGGAGGGGAAAGTAATGGTATGAACTTGCCCTTCATTCTACCTGAACGATGGTTTGAGGGCAGCTGGCTGGCATGGGCTGCCAGGTTGGGCAGGGAGCAGGGCCCAGTGGGGAGAGCCCCCCCCGCAGGGCAAGGAGGTGAAGGGGGGTGCTGTGGTGGAGGCATTCTGCACGACCAAAGAATCAGAGAGAACCAACTCCATGCTGCCTCTGAGCAAGGGTCTCCAATGTTGGCCAGGCTTGTGGTCATGTGGGTTGCACAAAATTCTTCACATCCTACACACCTACACACCAGGGATGGAGAAATGGAGCTCTGGGAGTGTTTTCAGACCACCAGGACTGGTCCCAGTTCACCAACATCTGCTCTGCTCACTAGGCAGCAGGTCTGAGCCTCCATTGCATGGGTGGCCCAAGCAACATCCAAAGCCAAAATTGCTTGGGGACTACTCGTCAGTGCCAGCTGTCCCACCTCATGCTCAGAGCACGGTGCTCCGTATTGCCATCCAGGCTCCACCACAGACCCCCTGCATGACCTCAGGATCTCTCCTCTGCTGCGGGGGAGAGGATGCTGTGGGGTGGATAGGGGGCAGAGAGGGGGCTGCGCTCCCCCTTGCCTGTGCTGGCTCAGCCGCTCCCATGTCAGCCTGTCTAAACAGCACCTCCTCCCGCAGAGACCTCGCACTGGGGGTCGGCAGCTCCACGTCTCTGGGATTTGTCACGGTATCGACGGAGTTATCAAAAAGCATCTTGGACCAGGAATCTCAAAGGGTTGGGTCACCGGGACCCAACATCAGCCAGCTCCCAGGAAAGCAGCCTCTGGGGCAGAGGACAGGGGTGGGACTCAGGTGGCATGGGCTGGTCTTCCCTGGCCACCAGGCACATGCTTTCCCTTCCCTGCAAGGCGGGAACCTCCCCACCTCACCCCGGCGTGCATGGCAGAGCTGGTTAGTGAAGGAGCATGGCCTCGGTGGGGCGAAGCGTGGCCAGCGCTCACTGCTTTGCGGCGGCACTAACGGATCGGAGACAGTGCCCTCAGCTCGCTCCGCTCGGGCGCTGCTGATGCTTGTAACAAAGAGCGTTCATCCATCTGCCTTCCCAGCTTCTCCCTCTTTCCATTTCCCTTTTCTGTCGCTCAGGTGCGACAATTTTAATAGCCATAAATAATTCGGTGGACGGTGAGCAGCAGACGCTACGTGCAGCCCCGTGTTGGCTTTTCTCTGTATGCGGGAGACCTGGGGTCACACTTCAGGTGGCAGAAGGGTTAGAAGGAATTAACAGGAGACTCCCAGGTCCCCACAGCATCTTGCCCAGGGTCTTAAGCCCATAAGCAGTAGTGCTAAAGATGATTTTAAGCCACGATTATAAG
>VZTM01032509.1:234885-330208 GCA_013400555.1 Jacana jacana
AACCTCCCACCAGAGCAGTTATAAATATGAGGTCATACAGCAAGAGATGATAACGCATTAAGGGCTCTTGAGATATTAGTCTGTCAGCCTCGTTAGACACAGCCTATTTGGGGCTGACTGCATAATTAGAGGCTGGGGTACCCATAACTCATCGGTGTTTATATGGTAGGAAGGGGCTACACTCACCATCACCCTCTGCACTCTGAGAAGCCATCTTCAGCAGGCATCAAACCCCACTCCCTGCTGCGAAAATAATCCTCCTCTCCCCAGGAACAACTGCTCCNACGATGGTTTGAGGGCAGCTGGCTGGCATGGGCTGCCAGGTTGGGCAGGGAGCAGGGCCCAGTGGGGAGAGCCCCCCCGCAGGGTGAGGAGGTGAAGGGGGGTGCTGTGGTGGAGGCATTCTGCACGACCAAAGTATCAGAGAGAACCAACTCCATGCTGCCTCTGAGCAAGGGTCTCCAATGTTGGCCAGGCTTGTGGTCATGTGGGTTGCACAAAATTCTTCACATCCTACACACCTACACACCAGGGATGGAGAAATGGAGCTCTGGGAGTGTTTTCAGACCACCAGGACTGGTCCCAGTTCACCAACATCTGCTCTGCTCACTAGGCAGCAGGTCTGAGCCTCCATTGCATGGGTGGCCCAAGCAACATCCAAAGCCAAAATTGCTTGGGGACTACTCGTCAGTGCCAGCTGTCCCACCTCATGCTCAGAGCACGGTGCTCCGTATTGCCATCCAGGCTCCACCACAGACCCCCTGCATGACCTCAGGATCTCTCCTCTGCTGCGGGGGAGAGGATGCTGTGGGGTGGATAGGGGGCAGAGAGGGGGCTGCGCTCCCCCTTGCCTGTGCTGGCTCAGCCGCTCCCATGTCAGCCTGTCTAAACAGCACCTCCTCCCGCAGAGACCTCGCACTGGGGGTCGGCAGCTCCACGTCTCTGGGATTTGTCACGGTATCGACGGAGTTATCAAAAAGCATCTTGGACCAGGAATCTCAAAGGGTTGGGTCACCGGGACCCAACATCAGCCAGCTCCCAGGAAAGCAGCCTCTGGGGCAGAGGACAGGGGTGGGACTCAGGTGGCATGGGCTGGTCTTCCCTGGCCACCAGGCACATGCTTTCCCTTCCCTGCAAGGCGGGAACCTCCCCACCTCACCCCGGCGTGCATGGCAGAGCTGGTTAGTGAAGGAGCATGGCCTCGGTGGGGCGAAGCGTGGCCAGCGCTCACTGCTTTGCGGCGGCACTAACGGATCGGAGACAGTGCCCTCAGCTCGCTCCGCTCGGGCGCTGCTGATGCTTGTAACAAAGAGCGTTCATCCATCTGCCTTCCCAGCTTCTCCCTCTTTCCATTTCCCTTTTCTGTCGCTCAGGTGCGACAATTTTAATAGCCATAAATAATTCGGTGGACGGTGAGCAGCAGACGCTACGTGCAGCCCCGTGTTGGCTTTTCTCTGTATGCGGGAGACCTGGGGTCACACTTCAGGTGGCAGAAGGGTTAGAAGGAATTAACAGGAGACTCCCAGGTCCCCACAGCATCTTGCCCAGGGTCTTAAGCCCATAAGCAGTAGTGCTAAAGATGATTTTAAGCCACGATTATAAGAAATCTATTGATCTTTTGGACTCTATAATGACAGATTAACCATTTTAATAAAACACCTATTAATCATGCATTAACCCTTCTCATCTATTTGTACATTGAATACCAAACTGACAAGGGCATTGGGGTTTCTGGGAGGCTTTTTGGAGGGGGAGGGAGGGGAGGTTTCTTTAGATAACAACAACAACAAGAAGAAAATAATGCAAACTTACAGAGGGGGAGAGTTAAAATCATACGATGAGTGGTAGTTGCAGACGCCTGGGGCCCTCTTTGGTTGTCGCTTCTATCTGGCAATCAATTGACAAGAAATTGAGATTATGAAACATTGCACCTGTGATCAAAGGAGGTGGGCATCCTTCCCCCATCCGAGGCCAAAGCTCCACTCCCCCACGGGAACTATCAGTGACCATCAGTGATGTGGCCTTTGGCAGGGATCGGACAATGCCGACACGGTTTTTAGTGTGAACATTTCCACCAGCCCAATGCGTCTCTGTGGAAAACTCTGAGCAAGGATGCAACATCCTAAAGGTGGATCCTACTGGAGAATCTAGATGCCTGTGACTTTTTTTTTTCAGAGACTTGTCTCTGAGAGTGAGTCATCCTGAGAGGCAGAGGAAAAAGAAGGGGAAATGAGGAAAGCAAACACCCCACCAACTCAGAACACCTGCCCACCCTGGAAACCCACAGTATCGGTATGGGATGGTCTGCCTTGTGGACCTGGACCAGCACAGTCCTGGGGCCTCTTGTATAAGCACTGGGGAGGGAGCAGGCGCTGCTTCCTCCTGCCCTGGCCGTTGCAGCCTCAGAAACCACCAAGTCCCCGGTGCGTTAGGAACTGCCTGGAGGCCGGAGCTTCCTGCAGGTGCCCCACACTCATGAATCACACCTTGTCAGGGCTTTGGGTGCCCAACGGCCAGGCAACCACTGAGATGCCTGGGGACCCCTGCACCGGGGATGCACCCCACTCTGCACCACACCATCCCAGCCAGGCGAGGGTTAAGCAGGCATTAATCACACTGTTTGAGAGACATTTCAAAGCCTCTTCCAAATATTATAAAAAATGTCTTTAATCATCTAATAGCGCGAACTCTGCTCATGATGGATGGAGAGAAGTCGCCTCTCTCCTCCTGATCCTAACAGATGAGGCTGAAGAGCTGCTGCTCCGGGGGTGGGNCATCAAACCCCACTCCCTGCTGCGAAAATAATCCTCCTCTCCCCAGGAACAACTGCTCCTGCTTCCCACCTCCTGCCCTTCCCCCAGCCCCCAACCCACCCCATGCATCCACCCCTCGCCTCTCCCCTCCCCTAAAGGTGGGGAACAGGGTTACAGCTTGGCTAAGGTACGTCAAGATAGTTTGTGACCAGCAGAGAAGTCCTGGCTCCCAGTCCCCTGCCCATGGGACAACTTGCTGGGGAAGAGCCCAAACCCCAATAGCTTTGATAGCTTTTGAAACCAACAGCTTCAACTTGGGCTGGAAAACACCTTGGGGAGGTGGATGTGCTTGGACAAAGATGGTCCTGGGGAAGCTTGAGCAGAAACAAAGTCCAAGGAAAGGAAAAATGCGCAATGCTTGTCTCTCCTGCTCTGCTGTGAGCATCCCCCATTCCTGACCTGCTGTCCCTCACCTGCCGGGCACCAGGGACCCCTTTCTAGCCCAGGGTGCTGCCCTGTGTGGGCAATCTCCAGAGGACAGGGCAGAGCCCCCAGTGCTGCTGCACTCAGCCTTCTGGGATCTACTGGTCTGTCGCAGGGCCTGGGGGGCATGAAGCATGGGGCAGCCAGGCCCCCCTTGCTTGGTGGGAAAGCTGGAGAGCAGCTGGGCTTTCCATGTCCCCTCTTCTTTCTCTTCTCAGTTCTGCCTAGGTGGTGGTGAGCACGGACATGGAAGGGCACTTCCCAACCAACCCACTCAAAAAAATTGAACAAGTGAAACAGGGAAGGGGAGTGTTTCCCTTCTGCAACTGTGCAGAGCAAGGGCACCGCAAGAGTTGGCTCCTGCTCGAAAGGGAACAGAGAGGGAGCAGCGAGCAGGGGGAGGCAGACGAAAACCAAACCAAGCCCTGCGGACCCAGCGGAGCCAGCTTTGCAGCTTGAGCCTGCCCAACAGCATGTCCCTGTAACTGCCAAAGTCCCTGGCGTGGCCACCCAGATACCTCATCCCCTCTCCCTGCTTGCTTGCCGCAGCCGGGGAGATGGCAAGGGGTCCACAGAGGCGGGGGCAACCCCATGGCTTCCCAGGCTGAGGTAGGATAATGAATCCTGATGGGGGAAGTGACCTTTTCCAAATGCCACATGTCATTGGATTTTATATCACACCAGGACAATGTGCCATGGGTATTAAAATCGTTTTTCCAATAGAAGTGTGTGTGTGCATGTGTGTGTCAGGGAGAGATGTGAGAAAAATAAAATTACGACGTGAAAATTAGGCTGCCTCTAAACATGGCCTTTAGCAAAGGCTCAGGTCCTCGCAGAGCAGGACTGACAGAGATCCATGCCCTTTGCTCCTGAGATCAGGGATGGTTCTGTCAAGGGGATATGACTTATCCAAACCCCATGTCAGAACTAGGGGAAAAAGCTCTGAAGTCCTGATCCCCATTTCTGAAGTCCTGCAAAGACTTTCACCTCTCCAGTGTCCCCTCTGCCATGGGGGGACATCTCCAGGGCTGCGCCTCCCCAAGGAAGGCTGATACAGATGTATATGGAGCACAGATCACGCTGCATGTGTGCTCCTGGATGGCCATGGGTGTTAGTCCAGGCCGTGCACGTGGAGAAAGCAAAGTTCTACATGACAGCCAACACCAAGTTACTTGGCCTCACCTGGTCTTCAAAGCAGCCTGTATCCCTTTGGGCCAGCCCAGAGATGTGTGTGGAGCATCCTTGGAGTTATCCATACCCACAGGGATGGACAGCCCCTGCTATATGTATGCCAGGATACATTCCCAGGAGAAAAAACAATGTAAAAGGGGAGGTGCTGGAAGCCAAATTCACTTGCACTCCAGCCTGTTCCCTCAATCTGCAGGGCAATTGTCCGGCTGAAATAACAACACTGGGACAAAAAGAATTAAAAAAAAAAAAAAAAAAAAGGGACAAACTGTGTTTGTTTATTCAGCTTCTTTCTCCCCTTCTTCTCTTGACAATGCCCTGACACTGTGTCCTGCTGCGCCGGGGCCAGAACCCCAACAGGCTAAATTTATCCCAGCTGGAACCCTGTTTACAAGCTTTGTCCTGTTTACAGCGTGGTCCATCCTGCCCAGGACGGACCAGGCAGTGGCCATCCTTGGGATGGACAGTCAGTACCTCACCTCCCTTGGCCTCTGCCTTGCCCAGGCTGCCTGTGTGGTACTTGGAAAGATCCCCAAAACTTCATCCTCCCAATGTGTTTGCACACAGGGCAGCTTGTGGCCCCCATCCAGGATGTGATGGGGAGATGTGGGCTTGCATGGGCTGCTGCTTGCCCAGCATGGCTTGGTCACCACTCAGGTGTCCACAGCCTCCATCAGTGCTGGATGGTGGCACACCATCACCCAGGAAAATGTTGGCTGCAAGCTCAGCAATGAAGGTGCAGCGCATCTCAAGAGAAATTGGCCAGGCACATTCTCCACCATGCAAGCATTAATGGAGCTGCCCATTTCACTCAATCACCTGTGGGTGCTCTTCTCCCCACACCTCACACTGCAGTGAACGGGCAGAGATTTGGGCTGTCAAGTGCCCATACCTGTCTCCCTGAAGGGGTCTTGTGGGCTGGCAGGACAGACCTGCCAGGAGCTCAGTCCCCTCTTCCTGGTGACAGAACTGGATGTCACAGCAGAGGTCTGAAAAGTTGAGCCTGGTCAGGCCTGAGGGGTCGTCAGCCTTGTGAACAGACATTAAAACATGGTGGTGTGGCAGAGGGGAACTTACTGTCAGCATCCCCCCACCACACTCTTCCCTCTCTGATTCCCACCTCTGGTTGGACACACTGGCTGTGGTCTACTGGGGAGCAATGGAGGCTCTCCTGACAGCCCCTCAAGATGGGGGGTCCCTATGGTCCCAGGTTGCTTCAACCGCAGGACTTACCTTCAGCAGGGCTCATTTGGCAACAACCGGGCTCTTATCTGCTGTTTAATGAGTCCCAGCTAATGAATCCCAATGCATGAAAGCATTTAATTAACCCTTTGGCTTGCTGTCAGCACTGGCCACTGGTTTGCAGAGGTGGGAATCACAAGTGGTTTTGGGGGTGACTACAAATTCTCACCTATGAGCCTGTGTGCTATCTCCTGCCCTGCCACCCTTTCCCTGCCCGTGACCAGTCTCAGTGGCTGCAGAGGAAACACCAGCACCTTGTGGATGTGAAATGAAGCAGCTAGTCCCATGCTCCCTCAGTCTCCCTCATCAGGGGCAGCTAAGAGAGATTTGCTTTTGTCACTGGTGGCAGGGCCATTGCTCAGCAGTGATGGATCCCTCTTCACACCTGCTCGTGGCTGCACGTACTTAAGTCTAATGAGTGAGCAAGCTCATGGCATGCTGACAATGCAGCTCTCTTCCACATGGTCCCTGTTAGAACCACTACCTGCTGTCACCTCGGGAAGTCTCCCACTGAAATCATGAGTTTGGGATCACATCCCATGGTAAGAGACACCTTGTGTGCACATGGAAGGGAAAGAAGGATCTTGCTGAGAGACCCTGACCTGGGTTCAACTGCCAAACTGGACAAGAGGCTCCAATCTCAGTGCCCCTTGGGCCCTTTGGGAAGGATCCAAGAGCAGCTGAGTCTGGACCAAGGCTCCAGTTGCTGCACAAGATCCCCAGATGCAGGAGTGGGAGAGTGAGCTACCAAGGCTTTCCAGTTGCTGAAGCAGACTGTCCAGAGCAATGCCCATGTCGGCACCAGAGCTGTGTCTGTTTTCCAAATGCCTCCTTGTCCCTCACTGCTCACACCTTTCTTCTTGCCTCTGGCTCAATTTTAGGGTTGTTTGTACCCTGGGCATGGGGGGAAAGCTTTGTGCACTTTGTGGCCCAAATCACACTACCCCAGTGAAATAGAAGCTCCAGGGAGAGCAGAAGAGGAGTTGTCCACCCCAGCCCAGCTGCTTGTTCAGAGTTTTGGAGATGTCTGTACATGAGTGGGAGTGAAGGTGAATTTGGACATAAAGGCTTATCTACACAAAGTACAGCTCCCAAGAAACCCCCATAAGGGACAATTCTTATGCCAAAAATAACAGCTTGCTCAAGCTCACCAGACCCTCTTTCACTCTGAAACACAAATGGAGGTTTTGGGGACTATTTTGCCAGTCTGAAAATCACCTCCACCTTTCATTCACGTTCACTTCCAAGTAGAGGTAGGACATCAAAGGACGGGCTAATGGAGTGGCACGTCTGCGCACAAACACGTACATGTGTGCTCCTCACACGTGCGGCTCCTCATCTCCGGAAGAAGATCTTCTCGTCAGGAAGTCACGGCCCTGATTACTTTGTCTTCCACGTTTAAGAACATCCCTAACTGCTCCTTGGATAGCTCAATTAGTAAAGTGAATATATTATATAAAGTCTAAAAGATTAAACTATCATAGGCAGCCCATAATTTCATGAAGAAGTCAGGGGAGCATATCCCTCTTATTAACTCTATAACAAATGTGATGAAAATGTTCAAATAGAATGTTAATGCAATGTTACGTGTAATTTTCCCAGGCGATTTTCTGCTGAAATATTTCTTTATTAATAGTAATTGAGGGTATAAATTATGAATGAGGCGATTTTCTCCTTTCACTGGGAAAGACGTACTAATGGCAATAATTCTTTATAATAATTTTTTGGGGGGAGAGTAGGGAGGGAGCTGGGGTGAGGGGTTTAAAGAAAAAAAAAAAATCTTTAAAGGCATTCCAAAATATATAGACTAGCAGTGCATGTTTTATTGCAGGGCGCTGTATTTTATATCTGCGTGCTGGGCATCAGTCCCGCGCGGGCTCTGTACCGCGTGTGCACCGCCAGGTTCAGGCCTCTGGGGAAGGCGATTTCATAGAATCACAGAATCCTTCAGGTTGGAAAAGACCCTTGGGAATCACCGAGTCCAACCACCAGCCCCACTCTGCAAAGTTCTCCCCTACACCAGATCCCCCCAACACCACATCTAAACGACTCTTAAACACAGTCAGGGATGGTGACTCCACCACCTCCCTGGGCAGCCCATTCCAGTGGCTGACCACTCTTTCTGTGAAGAATTCTTTCCTAATGTCCAGCCTAACCCTACCCTGCTGCAGCTTGCAGCCATTCCCTCTTGTTCTGTTGCCATGAGCCATGAGAAGAGACCATCACCAGCCTCTCTACAATGTCTCTATTCTGTGTGTAAAACCTCCCATCAAGCCAGGGGAGTAGGAGGGCACTGATGCTGTGGGTCTGCCAACTCAAGACTCCCCACTTCACCATCAAAGGGAAAGAGGGGCAGAACCCACACCACGAGCTGCAGGTGCTTTTGGTTAGTAGGTGGCTACTCAAGGTTGAGCAGCTTAGTGCTACAGGCTCTTGCCAATTTAATGCAGACACCTTTCCATGCCCCCAGCACAACCAAAATAACTTCTCTGGGCTTGTGGTGGTTTGTTTGGGGTTTTTTTTGTTGGTTTTTTTTTTTTGGGGGGGAGGCGGTTCACCAACAATGCAGCCTGCTGATCCTGACCCCAAGCATCTCCAGCCAGGAAAATGCCTGGCAGAGAGCGATACTCGGTCCTACAACTGCTGGTCCTCACACGGCCTCAAAGCAAAGGGGAGCAGGGCTGGGGGGCTACTCTGGTTACCAAATGCCACCACTTCGTGGGACACACCACAGGGACACACACACAGCCAGGCTGGGGCCGCACGCTTCCACACCACAGACAGGCAGCACTGAGCAGCACAGCTGCTCGCGGGGAAACAAAAAGTCCCTCTTTGTGATGCCAGAATGAAAGAGGCGTTTTACAAGGATTTCAGAGCTTGCTTTCCTTCAGGTTTGTATGTTTCTTTTCGACAGAGCAAATAACTTCAAAATTTTTCCACTCAATTGAATAAAATGCTGGTTTGAGTGCAATTCTCAGCCCCTTCTTCCTGCATGCATCTCTCTTCTTTGAGCAAGATAAAGGGGCAAGAAAAGAGCGTATTCCTTAGATCTTCATTACACTTCAATCAGCTAGAAAAAAAACAACAAACCAACAACTCTGAATGCTTTAAAACTTTTATACCAAAGAATCCATTTTCCCTTCAATTTTATTTAAAACTTTTCCCAGGAAGGAAACTTTTTAAACAAGCTCTAGTCTACAACAAGCATAGGAAGAAAAACCTCCTGGCCCTCAGGGCTTTGACATACAAACTGAAGAGCATCCTAATTGTTTAACTGAGCTAAAAAGCACCTCTGGTAACGGCTTGCAGGGAGAGTGGGCAGCACATACTGGTACCCAGCAAGGAGCAGAGGTCTTGGACACCCATGCACATGGGTGCAGATGTGTCCCATACAGGTGCAGATGTGTTGGGAAGTGGGTGGCTTTGGTCTTCCCCAGAGGCAGCTCTTACATCCCCCGTTTACAATAGAGGACTCCCCCGGCTTAGGCTGTTCCTGAGCTCTGTGCTGGGCTGGAAGAGAAGGCAGAGCTGGTCCTTCTGCTGGCAGCCGGGCTGTGCTGCCCTGTCTCTCTCCTTCTCTGGAGGCACTGACCCTCAGGCTCTGCCTGTGGCTTACCCCGCACCAGCAGGCTGGGCGAAAAGCTGCAGAAAAGCTGACAAAATCAGCGCGATCCGTCACCGACCCTCCTCAAAATTAGGTTAATAATTTATGATGTTAAATGGGACAGTTAATAGCTGGGCCAGATGATTCCTCAGCTAATCTAGAGCACGGGCTGAGCTGCAACGAGTCCTCTGAGAGTTCATTACACTCCCCAGCCCTCGGAGCGAGTGCTTTTGGTTCCACTGGTACCTACGGGAGGCTGTGGCTGGTGCCGCTGGCAACACGCCTAAGCCTTGCCCCTCATCAATTAAGAGAAATAAGGAAATCGACAGGAAAATTAATTTCCAAAGAGACAATGCCTTTGACACCTGCACTGCCCTCGGAAAGCCGGGGGGTTATCTGGGAAGCCGCCTGCCTGGAGAGGAGGTTGCATCTGCCTCCTTGCTGAGCGGGGTCAGGCTGCTTTGCTCAGGGCTGGGAGAGCAGGGAGGGCTGTAAGTGACTGAAGGGAAGGTGCTCCTGGGTCAACCCCGAGCAGGCTCCTTATGGGGGGATGCTCAGCCACATTTCAGAGGAGATGTAACAGCCAGAGTGTCTTTTCCATCAAGGAGACAGAGCAGGGTCAGCTGCCTCAGGGACATGGCACTGCCAGGGTGCTCCCTGGGGCCAGCCTTTGTCCCAGAGAACGGCAGTGGATGGATCTTCGGATCTCCAGCCACTTTCATGTCTATCTCTCTGACCTCCCCAGGTTTGTCCCACCCTCACACCAGCAGATCAGATCGAGCCTGGCCACAGAAGCTGAGTATTGGATACAAAAGTCTCCCCTCACAAAGACTGCAGCCCCTCTCCACATCCTGAGCCCAACTGTCTCCCCAGCCCTCCCTGCTTCCTCCTGGGTCCCAGTAACCTTCCCAGGGTGCAGGACAGGCTTGTCAGGAAATGCAAGGAATTAGCAAGAATACATCTCATCTATGTGATGGAAGCTTTCCATCCCTATCTAGTGTAAAGAACCCAACTGAAGTTCATGGCACCTGCAGGCCACAAAGACCCTTTAGGTACTGACATCATGTGAGTCCTGCTCTGCCCGTCCTGCCTTGCTCCTCTCTGCAAAGGCCTGATCTTACAAGGCAGATTTAAAGTCCCTCCCTTTGCGCTGAGGGCTCTGTACTGAGAAGAGCTCAGCCTTGTCGGACTGGATTCCTGAAGAAAGCCTGCTGGCTCTGGGACCACACTCTAGTGAAATGGAGTGTAGGGCAGGGACCCACCTCACTGAGCCCGACTGCACGTGGAGGCAGAAATCAGCTCCTTTGCTGCAGCATCTCACTGGGGGATGCTGCGAAGCAGTGCCAGCCTTAGGCAAAACTGGAAAAGGGTGCCACAGTCACTGTCTTCTCTAGAGGAGCTACTGATGGGTGCTGTAGAGTATGATCCTGACAGCCTTAATCCGTTTTACACATGGAAAAAGTAAGGCACACCCAGTCTGTGTGATCACCCCAATATCAGCGTTGGTATCAGGTGAAGGGAGCAATTTCTCTATCAGCCTAAGGTTCCCCCTCCCAGGGTGTCTGTGCCCTGTCCTTAGAGGGAGCACTGAGACAGACCCAATGGGCTAGAAGTGACCGGCTGGGCTACATGTACAGGCTGCTGCAGCCAGATGTGCACTGATGACTCGTGCAGATGTTGGCCCTGCAGCGCGTCTGGGCAGTAATTCCCCTTCTCCCATCCACATTCCAGCGCTGCCAAATTCAAACCATGCGCGGTGCGGGGGGATTACCTGCAATTACAGCTTTCACACGTCGGGGCTGATTTCGCACGGCTGCGGGGGGAGTGGGGAGAGGTAAGGGCATCCATATGGTGGGCTTCTGCAGCCATTCCCCCTGCCTGCCTTAGAGGCAGCTGGTCCTGTCGCGCACCTCCAGCCCTCTCCCCTTCTCTGAAGCCCTCTCCCAGGTGGGAAGACCAGGAGGGACCTGGGGGGGCAGAGGAGACACCCTGCCCGGGGCCGGCAATAGGACCAGTTTTCCTTCCAGCTTATGCCCAAGTGCGTATGGGAGAAATGACAATTAGGGGGACAACAAATGAGGCTGCTGGCCCCTTGGGGGGGACATGCAGTAACTTGAGGCTAAAACGGAAATAGCTCCAGTCGACCCACTTAGAAAATCATCATTACTGTAGAATTTATGGCTGACATGAGCTTGTCTGATAGATATGACTATTTAAAGGCAGCCAAAGCCTCCATTTATAACAATGTGAGGGAAGGGGGAGTAGAGGGAGATGGGGCAGGTTTGAAGATCAAAGGGGCACCTGGGAAAGGAAAGGGGACTGTGCGAGCCCTGGTGATGGGGGGGAGAAGGGATGGTGGCTTCAGCTAGGGAAAGGGCTGGTGTGGCAGGGCCAGGGGGCCTGTGCTCTGCAGGATGGGAGTAGGACCATGCCAAGGGTCTGCTGTCCTGGGCCCAGAGACTACAGGATCCTCCATGGTCCCTGCAGCTGTTCCTGAGCCTGGGGATGACAAACTGCCACCACCTGAGTGCAGGCTTGCACAGGCCCCCTTGCACACAAATCCTTCTGGATTTGGCACCATTCAGGCAGTGGTGGGCACAGACACCATTGCCCACTCAGGACGTGCTGCAGTATTCCCTGGGAGCATGCTTTTAATGAGACATGAAGGAGAAAGCAGTTGCTGAAGCTAGGAAAATAAAAGAAAGCAGTGGCAGGTTGGGAGGACAACAAGCAAACACCTGTGAGGTTCAGATTTTTGTTTTTCCTTAACTTGAAGAAACAGAAAATTACTGCTGGGAATGATGGGCCATTGCCGTAACCAACCCCTTGGGTGTCCTCCTTGCCTGCAAATCTCACAGGGCTTTACAAGGAGGATCTTGGAATCATTCAGTGGCTTGTTAGGGGAACACCTTGTCCCAGCAGCAAAGCCAGGAAAAAGACCCACTTGCCAGTTCCTTGGGCCAGTCTGTCTCTCCTGGTGCACCTTCATCTCCTATCACACAGAAATGCCGCAAGGATGCTGGACCCTAGGGATGCCAAGCTTGGCTGGAGACACACCACATGTGTCCCCATGCTGCTGTTCCCTACGGATATGCAAGGGAATGCCACACACAGTGATGAGCAAGCTGGAAACGAGCACAGAGGTGTGGATGGGCACTCCACCGAGATGCTCCTGGAGGGCTGATGGATGGAGAGCAGCACTTCATGCCATCCAGAGCAGGGAGCAGCCCCTGCAGGGCACCCTGCCAGGGGACAACATGGAGCCAGTCACCAACCAACGTCCCATTCTGGGCTCTCCTCCCCAATCTGGCTGCTCCCCGTCCTTTGGGGATGGCAGCGGCTCCTCACCTGATTGAATTTCCAGGCCATCACTCGCTCTCCCTGCAGCTGCGAGGCACGATCGCCCTCCCGGCAACCCCACGCTCACCCCGCGGAAGGAGGGGCTAATTCAGTTAGCCCAGTGGCATTAGCTGCCATGAAGAATAACCCGCCAACAAGGGCCTGCGAGCCTGACACAATATTAAAGACCCCACTGCCCTCACTTGGGGCAGATTAAGCTGGGCTCATTGCTTTAATGCTGCACTCCTCGGCCGGGCTCCCTCCAAGGCTTTGCACCTTAACTGTATTACCCCAGCACCGATGTGCTTGACCTGCCGATATTGCTCCCACTGATAATTCACCTCCCAAGAAACTTTGCCTTTTTGACCTCCTGCCATAGCAGGCTCTAACCCCACGGAGCCCGGCTACCCCTGCATCCCACTGCCCATGGGGGCTGCCAGCTGCTGCCCTCTGCTCCCTGCTCACCTTCCCTCAGCACCATCCCCTGCATCCTGTCCTGCCAGGGGCTGCAAGGTACCTTCGGCCAAGCTCAGGACACTCGCCTCTGCAAACAGGTCACTTTGGTGATCCCAGGATCCCAACCGTTATCAGTGACTGCACAGTGAACACATGGCCACAGGATGGAGAAATGTGTGCATGTGGAGGACAGAGAATGTTTTCTACAGCACTGAGGATGTGTGGGACATCCCAGCCCACTAATCTCATCTGGGGAAACAAGGCTCTCCCACAATAACATCTCAGTAGCAATGTGAAGTGACGCACAGAGGGAGCATCAGTTCTCTCCTGCTCCCAGGGATACAGATGCCTCATCTGACCCAGGGAAGCCATCAGGAAAAACAGGCAAATACCAGCTGAGGGGAAGCCTGGACTCCAAGGGAAACTCAACAGAGCGGCGTGGGAGCAAGAAGCAGGGTCATCCCTCTGCTGCTGCCAAGTGCCGGCAGTGCCAGCATCATCTTGGCCTGGCAGCAGCCCCTGCCTCCTCTCACCCACACGCTGTCAGGAGCTGTCCTGGGCTCTGCCTCTGCTTCATCCTGCGGCCTGAGAGCGATACGGGGAGCTGAGATGCTGCCTGCCAGGGCTGCTGACTCACACAGCCTTGCTTTTCATAGGAAACAGCAACACTGCAGAATCGCTTTCCCTCTTCATTGAAACCAGAGAGCTGGTGTATCCTACAAGACTCGACAATGAAATTTTCAAAGGCACCTTTTCTGAGCAAAAAGTAACAGTCTGATTTCACCAACCTATTCACTTCTGCCCCTCTCCTCACCAGAAAAGCAAAATAATCTCTACCCAGCTTTCCCTCTTACTTTGATTGTTGGCCACACTAGATATTTTTACTGAAAGGAGTTTGAGCACCCCTGCTGCCTGCTCTGCCTGATTGCTGGATGCTGAGAGCTCTGTCTTGCCTCCTCAAACAGGAGCAGGTTTCCAACAGTGAATTATAATTCCAGCTCTAGACTTAGAACAGGGCGCCTGCTCCTTGCATCTGCTTCCTTGCCTTCGCACGGGTGATGCCTTGCACAGTTAGTGCTTGGGTTGGAAAACTAGTTATGTATGTTTACACAACTAATGGGTATTAGTTATAAGTGTGCTAGTTATGTCAAAGTAGCTCTTCCTGCAAAGCTTGTGCTGCCTATGAAAAGGCTGCATGTTGCCCTTCTAGGGACCAGGCACCGCTCACAACGAGCAAGCCCTCATTTTGGACATGGTTTGCTTCCTTATTTTCAGAATTCGCTAGTGAAAGGTGTGTTTCCTTCTTTTTGAAGAAACAAAACTAGAAAAAGGAACGAACCTAAACTTCCACCCAAAACTCAGACCACAAGCCTTGGGGTTTTTCTTAATATTAAACGACGTGGTGAAGCTGTGTTTGATCCGTGCTCCTAGCAGAGGAAGCAGAGCGCCCACACGAAAGGAGTGTCACAGAGCAGTTGTGAAGCCATGTGGTTTGGTGGCTGCCAGGACATTGGAGCTCTATTTTGGGCTCTGCCATCAACCCAAAGTATGGCCCTAGGGAAGGGACTGCACCTCTCCCTGTCCCTTATGCCCTCCTGTGGATGCTCAAGGGCATCAGTAGGTGTGGGAATTTCCTGCTGCCTCTTACCTGGGGCAGAAGGAGCTCTCACCTTCGTACCATGAAACAGCACCCACCAAAATCCTGTGCAGTCTCACTGACTGACTTTGCTGACTTGGTTGGTGCTCCAAAAACTGCTTGTCCCCAGTGGTCAGCCCAGAGCCTGGCTGGACTTGGGACCTGCCCTAGCCTGATGTAACCACCATGCTGAGCAAAACCAGGGCTGGAAAGTTTTCAAGTATCACAGCTGACAAATTAAGCCTAGAGACAGGAGCAGAGCTGGGACATGTAACTAGCATGTAACAGGAAACACGAAGGCTTATTCCTTCTACTGTACTCCTGGAAAGGATCCTTTTGGCTGCTCACACATTAATTGCAGAGCAGGGACTCAGTCCTGCTCCCTCTTATGCCAAGCAGGATGGGGCTGAAGGCAGGGGAGATCTGCACCGCTGGGAAGCTGGAGCAGACCCTGCCCTTGGTGTGCAGCCAAGCGGGTGGGAAACAGGGAAGGGCGTCTGGCTTTTACAAGCCTTTCTTAAAAAAGGTAGACACTGTCAGGGTAGAGTCAGGCCCCAAATTTAGGCTTGGGCAAAGCAACAGGAACCATTTCCCATTTTGCAGTTAGCAGGCTTGGGAGGCAAATGGAAAACGGTCGATGTGAACACTTTTTCCTAATGGAGTTTATTTGTCTAAGCACAACGCCTTAGCACCGAGGCAGCTGCCCTGCTGCGGGACCGGAGCTGACCTCGCACTGCCCTGCCATCCCCAGCTCCCTGTGCCGTGCCCCTCTGCAGACCACCAGCACCTCTGGGCACTGCCAGCCTAAAAACATCCCCTCAGCTCTTCCACCTGCTGGGAGTGGATCCTTGCTCCAGAAAGCAAGTGGCCAAGCAAGTAGCATCTTCACAAAGGGGAGCCACCTACAGCACCACCATGCAGGTGGCATGGGACACTGGGCCTGCTGCTTTTCACCCTGCTGACATGACCCCTCCTGTTAGGGGGAGATTTAAGGTGCTCTTATATCTCCCTGCTGTAAATGGCCTCATAAAAGTGACAGAAAGACGTTCATATGGATGCTTGTTAAAATTTTATTACTAATCACCACCAAAGTTAGCTGCTATATTTAACTTAGGCTGGGGGAACAAGGGGAGGGGTCACTGCCTGCCTAGGGTGGGGAAATCAAGATCAGAAAGCAAAATGAGGACAGGGTGATGAGTGGCCCTGACACAGCCCACAGACATGGGCAGGAGCCTGCTGGAGCACCGGCAAATAAACCCCCCAGGGTCTTCAGCCTCTGCTTGTCAGCAGCAGCCGTAACCCTTTTACAAGCCCTAACCCCAGAGCAGGGCAGGCTTGTCATGGAGCATGAGGCTACAGATCAAAGAGACCTCAGCTGAACTCCTACCTCTGTCGAAGCCTCCCCAAGCAGCCCTGGGCTCTTCCCTGTGTGGAAGCTCCTCCTATGCAAAGCAGACAAGAATGGAGATTTAACGAGACAGACAGGTCTCCAGGCTGGGAAGTGCCCTAGGATGAGCGAGGTCCCTCCACTGGAGCTACAAAGACACATAGTTAAGCCTCCTTTCCTGCTTAAGTCAGATTTTGTCCTTGCAGGTTAAAGAAGCTCTCAGAGGAGAGAGAGAAAAGCTCAAGGCCGCCAACTGTCTTGGTGAAGTGGAAAGTTCAGCACTTGGTAAGGTATCACAGGGCACTTCCAGGTTTTCACTCACTGAAGCAAGAGTGGGAAAGGACCAGTGAGGAGTTCTACTCTCTCCAGGACAACAGATGAGGAAAGAGGGAGGATGGTGAAAAACATGGAGCATGTACAAGACATGGGCTCATCTATCCCTACCGGACCACAGGCTGTGATCATCTCCCCTGACAGAACCATAAGGAATGGTCCACATGGCTATGAGGGCAGGCCCAGAAGGACCAACAAGATGGTCACCTGACCTTTCATGTTAGTGGCACACACAAGGTTATGCCCCACTGCTTGCAGCTGCAGGCTGGGCATGATGCTCCTGCCTTGGCATCCCTCCCTTCTTGCGAAGAGACCCACTCAGATCTGATGCTAGCAAAGCATCCTTCTGCAGTGGGAAAATGAAAAAGCACGACGAGCTTTCTGCTCTGCTGTCTGTCCGGCGCTCGGAGCGGTAAGAAAATATTTGATTGATGCAGCGAGGAAGGGAACAAAGGGAGAAAAGTCTCACAGTGAAAATAAACAGCTTTGAGTGTCTCCTCAATTTGATAATGGCATCCAGGTGACTACAGGTTTCCAGAGCATGAAAGACAAACTATTGCTTGGAAGACCTCATCTGCCACTAGATCTGCCTGGCTGTATGGCAGAGGGGAACAGGAGAGGGAGGCATGCTCCTCTCTGAAGATGCTCTCAGAAACCTCCCTGGTAATCTCCATCTGTGCCTCCCTCCAGCTTTATGGCATCATCCCCAGGTGTTTTTGGCAAGTCCCAACATCCCCATCCTCCCTCACGCTCACTGCACTGAAGCATCCCTGAGATCACTGTCCCTCTGGCTCCCCATCCCCACTTCCCAGGTACCCTGCTTCTAGCACTCACTCTCCAGGAGCTGCTGTCTGTCTGTCAGTCCTCACATCCATCTTCAGGGCCTCTGTATAAATCTCCTGGAGGCCTCTTTGCTCCCTATATATCTATCTAATTAATGTTAGTATAAGTAAAGCACAGCCTTTTCCCCTTAATAAGCAGAGTGCTGACTTTATTACAGGTCTGGGCTTTTTTTTTTTCCCTCCCTTCTTGCTTCAGTGCTTTAAATCATGTTCGGGAAAGCGCTTACGAAGGGAAAGGCTGTGCTCCGCATCTCACCGTGCCTTCTCCCCGGAACGGCTGGGGAGGGCCATGGGGACCGGGGAAGAGGCGGGGGGCAGAGGGCAGCAGGAGGAAATTGGACAGGATGTGTTCAGAGTGATGCCAAGAGCGCTGCGCTGCCAGGTTAGCCGGGGTCAGGGGAGAAGTCAAAGGCCATCGATGTGTTGTCTGGCTGAAGGCAGAGTCCAAGCAAAACAAGGTGTTAAATGTCTGCTAATTAGAAGTGTCAAAACAGGACTGGGAAGGCAGGCGCGGCTGGGGAGAGCCTGGAAATGTGATAAGTGGGGCACTTGGAGAGACACATGAAATCCTGGGGCTCTGGACCTCACTGCAGGTGACAGGGGGAAGGTCCCTACAGTGGAGTTTGAGTTTCTCTGATATTTTTTAGTCCAGAAATCCCAAATGTGAGATGTAAAGGAGATGGACTCAAGAGGACAATAAGGTCTGTGCCACGTTCCTGCAAATTCTTAGAACTGTAAGAAGCAGAGTAGATTTTATTTCCCTCTTTGATGTTAGCTCGCTCTCTCTCCCTCCCTGCCCCTGTTTTGCTCTCTGTCCCACTGGAAGTGTTTGTTCCCCTTCATACATCTCCTGCACCTGCCTCAGGCTGCCACAAACTGGGTGTCCCCAACCCTGCCTGCCTGTGAACACCTGGGGATGCTGCATGTGATGATGCAGTAGAGAGGTCCACAGCTCCCAGCCTGCTGAGGAGAAAGACCTGGCCTGCAGGTTGGGCTTGGCAAAGCTCTGTGGTGACTCTCCAGCCCTTTGCCATTTCCTTCTGCTTGTACATCACACGGGTGCCACCTCTGAGGCAAACCCACATACATGGTGTGCCACAACCACCCCACTGCTCACGCTCCCAGTGCCCGTCCACATCTCATGCATATGAGACCATGTGCCATCGCAGCCAAAGAAACACACCTGGCCTCCAGAAAGCCAGGCATGGGGAAGCAGTGCCTCACCTCTTCCTACCACCATGCTAAGCCACAACCTGGTCAACTTCTGCTCCAACATTGGAGTCACAGGGCCACCCTGAAAGGGTTAATGGTCCCCCTGCCCTAGGTGCTGGGGTGAAAGGGTTACCCGTGTTGAGCTCGGATTCTTTAGCTGTAATGTGATTTCTTGGCTCTCGCATATATATTTATGCAGTTTTGTCCACACTCCGTCCACTCCCCCCACGCGGTGGCTATTGATCAGGCTAATGGAAGGGATCCGATTGCACATGCTCTGACGTGCTCCCACACAGCCTCGCCAACTCTGGCCCAGCCAATCAATGCCGTGGTGCCCCTGAAAATTTCCCATAATCTGATTTGAAGATGTGTTATCACTTAATAAAATCCACACTTGCCCTTCCTCTTCCCCCTTGGCTGAAACACATTTGCACTCTGGTTCCCGGGCTGGCTCTCATCATGCCCCTCCATCCTGCCAGCCTCTGGGAGAAGGACCATGGAGCAGAGAAGGGCTAAAAATGCCCTAGGTGGGTAAGGGAGGGATAGAGAAAATACCTGTCCTTTCCTGGGTAAGCAGCACTGCCCAGCAGTGCTAGGGGACACTCTGGTGACATGGGCTGGTGTGTGAGAGTACCTGCTCCTGCTCCCTTTCAGAGTGAGAGGAGCTGTAAGGGTGATGTAAGGGGACGAAAAATGTTCCTCTTGAAAACATGGTGAAAAATGCTCTTGGTTTTCTATAGTCTGTCAACACACATTCCCATGGTCTTTGGAAAACAATTCACAACAGCGGATGGGAACACCAAGGGTATTTGTTGTGTGAATGGGTATCTGTTTTCTGATCAGCCCATGCAGTAGTGACAAGAGGAAAGTCCTTGCTAGTTGGGGCAAGATGCTAGCAGGGGTTTAAATGAGATGATCCCTGTCCCTGGGTGTTCTCTAGGAAGGTTTGTTTCTCCAAGAAGAGCAAAGTCAAAGCTTTCCGCTCTCTAACCAGAATAATCCTTTGTCCTCTTCTGGCTCCCTGCACCAGCAGATCTTGGTGCTTCACACTCTGCTAACTCAACAGCACATCTTGGTTTCACAGGAGGGGAAGGGGCTCCTGAGCTGGCAGGCTGGCCAGGAACAGGAAGCTGGCCAGGAACAAGTCCACCTCCTCCTGTCCCTGTCAAATACTAGGAGGATGACAGTGTGGGATGCACATCGCAGAGGTGGTACCATTTAGACCCCCGGACCTAAAAGATGAGGGGAGCGGGTGGGTGTCTCCTCCCACAGAAGAGCAAGAAGCCATGCATGCGGGGAGCCACGGCTGCCTGGGGACCTGGGGACAGGCGTGTGGCAGCAGCAGGCTGAACCTGAGCCTGGCCGATCAATGGCATGCTTCAGAGCCCTGTGTGTGTGGGGCTGCTCCCCAGGGCCTGAAATCCAACGCCAAGGTTCAATAATTCAGGGAGAGAGCTATCAATGGCTTCTCAGCTCTTCAGAGAGGAGAGCAAATTGAAAGGCTTGTCAGGAGTCAAAACAGAGCAGGGCAAAGCTGGGCTGAATGTCAGAGAGATTAAACAGGCAGAAAGCCACAGGGATGGGGACGTGGAGAGGATGAGCAGGGTGGCTGTTGCTTTTTATGGTTTGGCAACCATAAGAGGTGCCTGATTGCAGCAGAGCAGGGCATCTTCACAATGAGATGGATTATGAGAGCTCCACAAAAGCTCTCTGACAGACAGACAGGATTTCAACAGCTCTGGTTGCTTAAGCTAAGAAGGACCCTGGTGGCATGATGCTCCTTCGAGCTTAGGTAAAGGGTCCCCAAGCACCTCTGCGCTGTGACCCTACTGCTGCCCGGACGGCATGGTTGGAGACAAGTGCAGGGGGAATCCACACCATCATCTCCCATTTCATACTATGCCTTGAGCCGGGAGAAGGATGGGACCAGCACCATGGTGGCATCCAGGACAAAATAACTCTTCCAGTCCCAGGTGGGACACTGCACCAACAGTAGATGATAAATAATGGTGATATTTCAATAGACACAGGTATGATAATGAAGAGCTATCTTTCTTTTGCAAAGATCACTTGTAGAATTAAATATTTATAAATGATATTTAGACTCCCAGACCTGTAAAATGCCTTTTTTTACACAGATAATATATGTTGACTTGTTGGAGAACCAAACCAGTTTGATATGATTAAATACAGAGCAGAATGACATGATTCATGTCCTTTCTTCACCACTTGCCAGCCTGTAGCACATGCAAGACTCTCTCTCAAGACTTTTCTACAGGCATTCACTTAAAATAAAATAAAATTAAAAAATCCACAACCATCCCAGCTGCAAAACACATTGAAATCCCCCCAACACCCCTCTACCAACTTTGCAGTATATGGCTTGTAAGACACAGTATTTCCCACCACACCAGGCAGCTCTTTTATGAACAGAATTTAATTGGTGCTTTACATGCGACTTGTATCCAGCTCTGGTGCCTGACCCCGCAGGCCCTCATGTGGGGAATGAGGGGCTGAACTGGCAGACATGAAGGTGAGTAGGGGTATGGTCTCAAATCCCTCCCTTCCTTCCTCCTTCCCTTCTTGCAGTGCTCTGCTACCATGGTCAAGCTACGTTGTGCTTAAATCATTTGGTTTATAAGGGACGGGGCTAAGGGTGTATGCGCCTGCTCCAGAGCCTATGGGTGCAGACAAAGATTGCTGCGCTGCTTTCACATCTTGAAAGCACTCTCTGTAGCCCCAGTGGCTGAAAAAGAGAGGCAGAGAAAGGCAGAAGAAAGAGGAAGAGATTGCCAAACTGGTGAGGACACCTGTCTTGTGCAGCTCCCCCAGACCTCTGAGAGATCACAGTGTGGGGCATTCGTTTTGCAGTTTCATATGTACAAGGAAGAGAAAATGGTCCATCTTACAGAAAAGAGGTGAGATGTCCAGCTCAAGGTTTCAGAAGATAATGGAGGAGCTAGAAGGGGACCTGAACAGGGCTGACTGTGGCACTGGAGAAGGGCTCCTGCACCTCCATGGGGCAGTGCTGGCTCAGGAGAGGTGAGGCAGAGACCAGGGAAAATGAGGAGAGGACCCTGGGCCAGACTTCACTCATAAAAAGAATGAAGCCAAACTCCACCTCGCAATGTCTAGAGAGGCCAGTGGGGCTGTCAAGTCCACCTCAAGGATGGCTGCAAACCAGGAGCAGCTCAGTGGTGAGTTTAAGCAGGTGGAAGAGCACCACCTCCTACAATGGATCATCTTCATCTTACAACTAGCTGGATGTTTTCTTTCTCCTTATTCCCTTCTGGGAGGCTGTTTTGGAGACTCCCTGCCTGCAGAGCCAGGAAACTCCTTCTTGGCCTCACCTTAGATATAACCATGGCCTGTTTACACCACAAAGCTCTTGCACCAGCACTCACTCTTGCTCTAAGAGCAGCAGGGCTGGTGCAAGAGTCCTGGAAGCCGTCTCTACCCTGAGAAGCGAGGCTGGTTTCTAGCCCTCAGAGCAGGCAGTCGGACTTGTTAAACAGCACAGGCAGCACTATTGGAAGGAGAAGTTTCCATTAATTTGCAGGTGCTGGGGGGATGGGAGGGGGGAGGGAAAGGAGAGGCCAGGTGCTTTCTGGACGCTGCCCCCAGCAAGCTCCCCCCTGGTCCATTCCCATTGTTTCGCAGCCGTCCCACGCGGCTCCGCCAAAGGGGATAACAGGCTCAGGAACAGGCTGAATGACAGCAGACACCTTATAAAATGCCTCGCAGAGCGGGCCTGGCGCCTTGCTGCAAGCAGCCCACATGCCCGCAGCCCAGCCGGGCTCGGCTCCCGCACGCAGGTAGCGAAGGGGGAGGCCCACATCAAAGGCTCCGGTTTTGCAAGGCTCAGGACGCGGGAGGGCGTGAATTATAGACTTTGATGTCTGAGCAGCGGCAGAGGGATCGGCGTGAAGATCGTTTATAAATTGCTATTTACGGTCTCCACTAAGTGCCAGGCAGGCCCTTAAAGCAAGGGATCAGGTTTAACTGAGGGCCGCTGCAGAGAGCGGCTGCTGGAGCCTGGGCCAGGCCTCAGGCTGGGCTTTGCGTGGGCAGGACGTTTTTGAGACGTTCTCCATCTCAGACTGCCGAGTTTGGCCCTGAGATCTTCCCAGCAAATCTTCCCAGAGCTTCTCCCTCACCATCTAGGTCAGCACCCCGTTTTGGGGAGCCCCGGAGTGGGAAGCTGGTGGTGACTGCAGGGCGGGCTCCCAGAAAGGCAGCCCTGTGCCACAGAACAACAGGTTTTGGAGCTCATATGGGGCGAATCCTGGTCCCTGCCAAGAGGGAAAGAGGCAAAGGGGGAATCTCAGCATCCTGCCTCTGCTCTTAAGGGGTCTTCTGGCTTTGCCTTGCTGCTGACTCTGCTGCCTGATGCAGTTCATGATAGAAACTAAGCCTGGGTAGACCTGCTTTTCTTCCCTTGGCTGAGTCCATGCCACCAGGCTTGGGCTACTGCGTTCTTCTTGAAGCAAGGCAAGCAACGAACCAGGCAGCTCTGCAGCAGAGAAAGGGACAGCACTGAACCACTCTGACACTCAGGCATGAGGTCTTTTCTGTCTGTGGTTAGCAGCTGGGTCCTACCACAGACTGCCAGGAGCACCTGGTTCTCTCTGAGGGAGGGACAAATGTACGCTCCTGCCTACAGCACATCTGGCTGTGCTGGTGCTAAGAGATACCTCAAAGTTGGAGGTTAAAACCTCTGAATCCTGGGAATATAAACCACTCTGATTTAAATCATTGATCTGGAACTGCCCTGTCCCCATGAGCTTAAGCCGGACCAGGACCCAACTCAAGAAACACCTGCTTTTGGATTCTTCTTTGTCTGATCTGAGAATAACTAGCCTGCTAGGATTTCCTCCACATGCTTTGACTCCAGCCCCCTGTGGCCAGTGGCCAATAGGCAGCTGAGCCCCGTGGGAGCTGCAACATGAGGCACACCTTGTCTGGGGTTGGCATACTCCTGGTGAACCCCACAAGACCTAGCACCCCCATCTGTTTCCAAAGGCAGCAATGAGCCCATAGAGGTGGCTGTGTCTTCCTTGTCCCTTGTCTTCATCCTAGCCAGAAAATCGCATTGCCTCACACAAGGAAGGAATGTTCTGTGAATACTGAGAAGAACATCTGGAAATGCCACATGCCATTCCTACACTTGAGCATTCCTTGCCCAACATGCACTGTCCTCTCTGCCCTGACACTATTTCTTTGCCCTCAGTGGTGTTTGCAGTTCTCTCCATTGCAGCATCAGCCATGAATTCCTCCACGTGACCTTCATGTCCTCTTCAGCATCACCAACCCAGACACTGGCTTAGGACAGGCGTAACACCAGTCACTACCTTTTTTCCTGAAGGGATGCCATCCAAAGTGCAATCTGTGAGCTGATCTGATTTACAATCCATCAGCCAGTTCTGAAGCCACCAGCTGCATCACCCCAGGATGTGCAGGGTTCCTGGCCCAGGCACTCATTGCTGTTCAAACAGCACAAAGGGCCATCGCTAACAGAACTGCATCTTCCCCCTATCTTCAATTTTAAGTTCAAGTCCAGCAGCTGCACCACACTTTTCAAACGCAGCTGCCATGTTCTGTAGGTCCCTCATGAGACAGACCTTGCTAGATTTTTCAAAGAGTTACAAACCCCAAATCCAGTTCTGCCCTCCAAAATCAACTGACATTTTTGCACACTTACATCAGGAGCAGACAGACAGACAGACTTTCCCATTATCCTCTCTTTGCCTTCCAGTCTCTGGCAGTAGCAGCACTCAGCAGGCCCGGTTCTGCCCTTGCACATGCACATGTAAACTCTAGATAAGCACATATTTCTCCCTGGCCCAGTCACTCTCCAGGACTTATCTCACGCAGGACAGGGAACCCTCCATCCCAGCCCAAATTGATCCCTCATAAAGACACAGTCATTTTTATGTCCAGAAATATTTATATACTTTGCACAACTGTTGTTTGCAGAATCTCTCTTGGTGGCTTCCACACTTCACGGCAACCCCCGTTTGAAGTTGGACCAGATGGGAGCCTGAACCAAGGATAAATAAACCAATCAAATCTGAGAAAACAAGCCCCCCATCCCTCCTGCCTTCTCCTCAGACCAGTGTGAAGAACCAGCCTGGGAGAGGGGGGCAGCCTGTGCTCTGATGCTCGGACTGCTCCCTCCGTCCACCCTTGAAGTCCCTTCCTCCGGGCAGAGTTTGGTATGTGCTGTTTGCAGGGGGCTTGTTTTTCTAACATGGTGAACACATGCTCTCTCCCGAGAATCATTTATTTTACATCAGAGGTCCTGGGGCTTCTGACCCGGAGTTTTGCAAGATGGTTTTGTACTTTCCCCCATGAGGAAGGAAGACACATTCCTCCAGCTACCACTGCAAGAATGGCAAGTCTCGGATGAGTCCTCCACAGACCAGGCTCTCCCTCATTTCCCTCACAAGACAGAGGTTAAAATTGACCCACTGAGGTCAGAGGATGCTCTGAGGGGCTCCACAGAGGTCTCCCAGGAAGAAAATCCTGTTTTCTTTTCTGGTAACAGTCTTCTGCTTGTGTGGTGCCAGTAGATCAGATGAGCAAGGAAAGATGGACCCTGCTTACGCAGAGACCAAAGGGGCACCTTACAAAATTATTCATTCTTTTGTCTAGCCCAAAATTGCAAACCTCAAAGGAAAGCACAGAAAAGCCTTGAGGAAATCCGCATGCCATCAAGGTCTCTTCTGAGTCATCAATAGCCCTTGCTGTAATTATAACAGCCCAAAGTCAGGCCCACCTCCAATCCCACCAGCAGACCTGGCTGAAGCTGTGTCCTAAAGCAAGTTGCTCTGCCCTCAGCACCTGCTGGGCTGCATTGCAAGTGGCTGGAGAAGCTGCCTTGCAGGACCAAACTCACCTTCCAGCCCCAGGGGGCAGAACAGCCAGTCCTCTTCTTCTCAAGGGCAAGAAGCCCCCCAAAAAGCCCCTCTGTGTGTGGACCCCAGCACCCACCTTCCTGCCCTGGAAAGCAAAGGACGGGGAGGGGGAGCAATGTATCTTTGCGTAACCTGATCCGTTAACACGCAGCTTCTCTGATGTGGGCAGCTTGTGCTTTACAGCATTAGAGGAGCAACATTTCATGGAAAATTCAATAAATACCCCTGTACAGCCAGACATCTGTAAACAAAGGCTTCCAAATTCAATCAGGCTGTGGGCTCAGAGCAGCATTTATAGGCTACAGCATGGAATATTATATAGGAAAGCTAAAAGTAGGGGGAGGGGGCAGATTCCTGGAAAATGAAGGATCTTATAGCTCTCTGCTAAACCAGTGAAAAATAACTATATCCGTGCTGTACCACCATGCCCATTCTTGAGCGGCTGGGGCAGCCTTGCCATTCCCAGCCTGCCGCCTCCCACATCAATGCGTTTGGGGCTCTCACCTTGCATAGGCATCCCAGTGAAAAATACGGCACCGCTGGCTGCCTGCAGAGCAACTCCGATGGCTCCAGCAACTGCCAGCCCTACCGGGTGCTGGAGAGCATCCCTGCTGCCCACCATACCAGGGAGGTGGCTTTTCAAGATGTAGGTCTGAAGCACCAAGCCCTCCTCCAGGAATGGCTGCTTTCAGCGCCTGGAGCTATTTACAGTCAGTGTTCAACTCACAGCAGGAGTGGAGGATGGTGGTTTGCTTGTCCTTTGGGGCTTTCCTGGGCCAGGCCGTCTCCCAGCAGGTGATAGGGCCACATCTATCTTGTCTCTCGTCCTGTTCTATTGCAGCTTCAGTTCACACTTGTATCAAAACAGCTAAACTGGGCAAAGTAAAATGGGAATGTGCAGGCAAGAGTCTGCTGGGCCCCATGGCCACTTACTGCATTGAGCAGCAGCAGTGCCATGACGCATAGACATCCATACCAGACAGCTGCTGACATTGGTATGGAAGATTTGCTCCCAGTGTTGAGCAATACAGGACTTATGACACACAGCTAAGTGCTGCTGGGCAGGTTTGTGTACACTTGTGCACAGTTACACATACAAACCAGAACAGCACCCCACTAGAAACATCTCTTCCCTCTTTGGCCAAAGCTCTGCAGAGAGGTGGGGATTCTTTCCCTGCAGCATGGTAACTGTAAAGGTCTCCAGCTCATGAAAGCCATGTTGGACAGCATGGGACGAGGGTGCCTGCTAATCTCTGTCACCCTGACTAGGGTTTTTCAAGCCTAGTGCCAAAGGCTTGCACCGGCAGGAGATAAAAGCACCCTCCTCCCCACAGTGACCTGACTGTCTATCCATTATCTGAAGGTGGACAGCTGCTGATGATTTTGGTCCAGGCTACATGCAACTATCATTTCAAACAAAGCCAAGATGCCTTATTGGCATCTGATGGCTACTGCACCTTGCAGGAGCTGGACCACACCTTACAGGCTTTGGACTCATCACAGGTCCCATCTGCTGGCTTCTCCAAGTTGCACCTACATGTTTAGGGGGTCTCAATTCTTCCGAGCTGGACTTTGCAGATCCACGCAAAGGGCAAGCCACCAGCTCAGAGCGAGCTGCTCAGGTCCTGCCACACTCCTGCAGCCCGTTGGGCCCCTCAGGGGCGGTGACAAGGGCAGGACTACCATGGTCCCCTGCAGAGGATAGCTATGAAGGAACAGCTTTGTGTAGCTCGGGCTGCGTCTGGATGACCGCCTTGAACCCTCTGGCAGCACCCATAGAGGTTATAAGCCCATACTTAGGGCAGGCCAAATCAGGCATTTGTCTCCTCCTTCCCCTCGAGTGCACTTTTCCTTACAGCTCAATCAGGCTTTACGAACACACCGCCACACACAGAGGCCAGTATATATAATAAATAGAGCCTAGCTCTGAGGGCAGCAGCAGTAAACTATTGTCCAGGGGACAGGAAGGTTACTGGGATTGTGATCTAAAACCTGAGGCTGGCAGCTTTGTGCTCCCCTGGGAGAGATTTCCACAGCTACTGCGAGGAAAACAATCACTGTTTTGGTTATTACACTTCATTTATTGGTTTGTTCAAAGATCACAGTCAGGTAAGCCCTAAATTCAGGAACACTCAGAGCAGGGGCCTTGAGTCCTGCTCCCTGTGGTGGGATCCACAGGGCTGTCCTGCACCCCAGGGTGTTCCCCCAGCTAGCACCCTTCCCTGCCCAGGACAGCTCCATCATGGCTGCCTCTGTAAGATTCCTCCACCACCACCAGGTGAAGCACAGGAGGGGAGGTGACCCCGAGGAACATGTTATACATCAGGAGACATCTACAAGCAAGATCTCTCACTGATGTCTACACAGTCTGATGTCAACACAAGAGAAAGAAGCACATGCGCTCCAAGGGGACCATCCTGCAGACACACTGTTGAGAGTGTATTCACTTCCCAAGAAATATATTTCGTTATCTGAGATACCACGATAAATTATGGGTTGCAATGGACTCACCCACACGTCCACCTTGAAGGACTGAGAGCAGAATGTGAAACTCACTGCCTTTCAACTGTGCATGGAGGCTTAGGGAACCACCAAATCCACCCACCTGGGTCATTCAACAGGCACTTTGAAGCGGAAGAGAAGTGTGTCCATGCAATGAAGAGGCCTCAGGGATGGGCTGTGGGCACCATTTTCAATGGTGGCAGCACAGGAAGGAGTGAAGCAGTGTCCAGCTGAGGCTGCTTTGGCCTCACAGACCCCAGAGCAAATCAAAGCAGCTACTGTCCCTCCAAGATGTGGAGAAGAGCGCTGGGTCATGGTTGGGATTTGGGAAACATGGGGTGCTTCCTGCACCTCTGCTGAGCCAGCTGCCCTGGAAATTTTCCTATAAACTCCTATTAATTAGTTGACACTTGGGCTGTGCAAATAGGCAACCCCCTCCCTGCGTCCCTCCAGGAGGCAGCGCTGGAGCAGGCCAGCATGGGGGGCAGGTCTTGGGCACATTCTTCCAGTTAATATTTCAGCCTGCAGTTGCCAAGGGATCGGGGCTGGCGTTTCCCCCTTTCCTCCCCCTTCCACCTCCCAAAGCGCCAATGGTGAGCGGACAGCCAGGTTATTGCCTCCTCCTCCCTTTGCAAGCAGATGTATGGGAGCCAGAGGAGGAGATTGATGGGCTTTATAGAGTCTCCCTCCTGACCACCCACCATGGCTTCAGCTCCCTTGGGCCTGTTCACACCACAGTCACAGCGATGGCTCCACTGGTGTCCATCACAGAAAAGAACTAGCCTGGTTACATCTTCTGGGTAGCCTGGGTCGTACTTGCTGCTTCAGAGGACCTTCCTTTGATCCCAGGAACATCAGCTGAGATGAGAGAGAAAGCAATTCCCATGTGGTGGCAAGAACTCAGTGCAATCTGGATCTCAGTGAGATTGTGTCCCTGAGTCATACCAGGCTTTCACAGGCCACACAGCAAACTCCAGCCCTCCAAAAGACTTCAGCAAGTCAACATGCTGAAAAGAGAGACTGTATAGAAAGGACTGCAGAAAACTCTGTTCTGCACAGTGCTTACACATGGTGGCCCTTCAAAAAGCTGGTGCAGTCTCTCCTGGGTGCACCAAGGCCCTGGAAGGTCCTGGGAAGCAGGAAGGTGGGAATAAAAGTCATATAGGCAGGCCAGGCTCAAGGTGTCCTGCCAGGACAGGGTGTAGGCAGCAGAGTGCAAGGAGCGGGTGACGAACCCTAGCACAGGACATTCAGTGGGGCAGCCATTCAGCATGGAGGGGAGCAGGGTTTTGGTGGAAAGATCTGGAGAGAAGCCTTGAAAAAAACCACCAGCTCTTACAAAACGCCAGGGCTGGTGGTGTGTGACTGGTATCACTGCCACCAGCAGCACGCTTAACCAGGAGAACCATCCAAACAGAGGCTAGCTTGAAGGACCATCTCGGGGACAAGGCCAGCTGCCATTATATCCCACAATTTCCAAATGAAACCAACCAACCCCTGCCACCCCTGAAAAGGAGAAACAAATCAAGCAAACTAGACCCGTTGGTAACATTTGGGCCATTTCCTGTATGTTTAACACATTTTCTATTAAGCACACGACAAATGGTGAGGGCTCCAGGCGTAGCCATAAAGGCTCCCTCCCGCAGCAAGCCGAAGGGGCTGCAGCCAGGGAGAGGAAGGTGAGGCGGCTGAATGGGCAGATGGGAGGTGAGCGCGTAATTCACAGCAGATCCATGATTTGATTAATTTCCCTGCTTTTCCTGCTGGAGAATTCCGGGTTTTATTGGCCGTTAAAAGGCACCGCGCTGCCTGATTTTGGAGCGGAGCCGCGCCAGGGAGGGGGACACAACATGGGGGCTGGCTGTGGGGACCTGCTGGCAGGGGAATCAGGTGCACAGGGTTAGGGTAGGAATTTTGGCATTGGGGATTCCCTCCTGGAGGATATTACACACACACCTATGGTTTCTAGAGACCAGCTCGTCCTGGAGAACTGGCTTCATGGGGAGGGAGGTAGCCAGCCCAGGACAAAGCCTCTCTGCAAGCCTATGGGACCCTTGCCCAGCCGATTTCTCCCTCCTTCCCTCCCCTCCTCCAGCCGCTCTCCCCCATCCCTCCCCCTCACACTGAGCCGCTGGGATCAGCCCTGTAGGAAAAAAAAAAGCCCGCCCAATTTGTCATGTCATGTCCAGCTGTTAACCTCCCGTTGCCGAGCCATAGGGAAGACTTGCTTTCTTCTATTTATTTATTTGCCACTTGGACAATGGACGGCCTTAGGCCTGCTGAGCTCTTCATAATAACGCCACCAACGATCCCCCTCCGCCCCCAGCCAGCAGCACCAGCCGAGGAGCTGCAGGTGTCAGCAGCCATTAACCCGTGCGGGGCTCCCGGCTCCCTTGAAAAGGCCTGGCTGCCGTCGGGGAGGCAGCCCGAGGTCCCCGGGGCCAGGCTCATGTGGAAAGCCCTGGCACAAAGAGGGAACAGAGGGAAAGGCCAGCCAATAACCATCGCTCTGGAAAGCTTATCATGCCATTTTGGGGGATGCTTGGCCA
This sequence comes from Jacana jacana, assembly GCA_013400555.1. NCBI lineage: Eukaryota > Metazoa > Chordata > Aves > Charadriiformes > Jacanidae > Jacana > Jacana jacana. The sequence goes on from VZTM01032509.1 coordinate 265,329, forward strand.
GGGGGGAGAAATGGAGCCATCCAGCCCCCCAGAGAGTTTCTGGGCAGGGGGAGAGGTGGGCAGGCTTGGCATAGCCACTGTGGCCATGGGGACACTTAGCAACCGAGTGGAGGGGATGGCAGCCCAGGGTTATCTGTGTGGGGCCAGGAAAATTGCTCCCAAGGCCAGGATGTGTCCTGGCAGGGACAGGCACCAGTCCCTTCTTCACCCTTCCATCCAGGCCTTGGCAAGGAGCCCCCAGGGAAGGCCCAGAGTTGAGAGCCCTGCTTGGGAAGCTGGGCTGGGCAGCCAGAGCTGAGGGTACAGATTCCCCCCAGAGCCCCCAGCTCAGGGACACCTTAAGCCTTGGGGAAGCTCCAGGTCTCCCATCGACTGTCCCCCTCCTCACGGGTGGGAGGGCGAGGGCAGGCCATCTCCACCGGGACACCAGCCCATGTGCTGGCGGGCACTGCACACCCTCGTCCTTGCAGGCGGCACGCTGCCGGAGCAGCAAACACTGGGTTTTCCTGGTGCATTTGCTCCTGTGACAATAAAACGCCTCTCGGGTTACTGGGAAGGTAGCGGCGCCGAGCAGACGAGGAGGGAGCACACACGGGCCTGTAACTCCTTCCTGTCTGCCCGGCTGTCTGTCAGGCCTTCCTCCCCCTGTCAATGTCACTTTATTTGCTGCTGGGGTGGCAATAGGATCACTATTAAAAGCACAAGTAGTAGGCATTAAAATGCATTTCAGTTAGTCCGGGATAATAAAGGCGCACGAGGGGAAGGGGGGGGAGGTGAAAAGAAGGAAGTTTTAACTCGCTAATAAAAATCAAATGCAGGCAGTTTGCAGGAGCGAGCTGCTCGGCGCTTCGCCTTTCTCTTGTTAAGGGCCCGCTGCCATAAATAACTTCCCTGAGCGAAAGCAGAGGAAAGCGGGAGAGCGAGGACGCAACAACACAAAATTTTTCATTTTTCTCCATAAATCATTTCAGCGTGTGATAATATTTGTTTTTTCTAATGAGTCTCCTGTGATCCATTCCGGGAGCTAACATCAGGGCCTGTCAGGGCGTGATGTGTGGGGCACTTCAGCGCTTTACAAAAACTGCCGCCTCTACAGATTTCCCCCCCCCCTCGCCTTTCACTTACGCTCAGGACAAATGTGGCCAATTTTTTTTTGCTCTGGGATTTCAGGATCTTTCTCCTTTGGCACAAAGTTCCTCAGCATTAAACCCTGAGAAGACACCTCCCAGAAAAGCAAACAGTCCCTCTGGTTTTCCCTTTCTCTTTGTCCTCCAGAACAGTGAACAGCCAGGATGGGCAGATCTTGGGGTGAGAAAAAGCAGGATGCATATGGGAACAAACCAGAGTGGACGCTGGCAGGGGACCCCCCCCATGGAAGACTGTCAAAAGGCAGTTCCTCAGGGATGGTTTACTGCTTGATAGCTGCCACACTTGCCCTTCTCCATGGGCAGCCCAGCACAGAGCCTGGTGCCAGCCCAGGTCTCTCTGCCTCACCCCAGGCCCGTCAACTGGCTCTCCTGAACCTTCATGAAGTCCTAGATAACCCCAGAAGCACAACAGATCACAGGAGGTTCCATTTGCACAAAGCATATGGACCTCCCAAATTACAACATCTTCTTTTGGTCAAAGGCCTAGAGCTTCACAGCCAGGCCTTTCTAACAGAAAGTCTTCAGGCCAAAACCCACTTGTTTCTGAGGTGGAGATCAACATGCTTGTGGAGGTGACTGCATGCCACAAGGACCCAAGAAGTGGGAATGAGGTTTCATTAACATTCCTTCCATTCCATCACTCCTACTGGGTTCTCAGTACCCATTGCTTTGACCCAAAAAGCATTCCCAACTGAGATACCAGATCTAGACCTGGAGAGACAAGAGCAGGCTGGGTCAGTTGTGGGAATGAGACTGTACGCGTTTGCACTCAGGTGACCAGATTGGCATCAGCCCTGGTTATGACAACCCTAAATTATGACTAAAAGCTCAGCAGAGTGCTGGGAACCCAAACTGGTGTGTTCAGCTGCTATGGGCAGAACTACCTGAAAGGAGATTTTAGAGAAGTGGGTATTGGCCTCTTCTCTTAAGTGAATAATGACAGGACCAGAGGAAATGGTCTGGAGTTGTGGCAGGGGAGGTTTAGACTGGATATTAGGAAGAATTACTTTACTAAAAGAGTGGTCGGGCATTGGAATGGCTTACCCAAGGAGGTGGTTAAGTCACCATCCTTGGAGCTATTTAAGAAATGTGTAGATGTGGTGCTTCAGGGCATGCTGTAGTGGCCAAGATTGTACGAGTTTTTTGTGTGTGTATGGCTGGATCCAGTGATCTCAGAGGTCATTTCCAATCGTGACAATTCCATGATTCTGTGATTCTGTGAGTTCAACCCCATGACACCATGTTCAACATCTCAGCAGAGCACCAGTGGACCATGGAGACTGACTCCAGTCTGTGCCTTGGTGCATATTTGAGTCATGCTGGCAGGAAACACAAAGGATGCTGCCAGTGTCTTACAGTCTAATCTAAATGGAAGTGCCTATAATGAGGGAGTTCTGTCCATCATCAGATACATGGTTGGAAGACAGAGACCACCTCAGTGAGAAATAAACAGAAAAAGAGAAAGTGGGACATAAACTACGGTATGCAGAAAACAGAAGAGGAAAGGAACCCAGAAGCAAACTTCAGCTGAGATCTATCTCTCACTAGCTTGGAAATCACCCCAGACTACAAAGAGGCTTTGCTCTGAGCATCACAGCACCAAGAGCAGTTAACACACCATAATCCTGTGCTACAAGAAAGCAGGATATCCCTGCAGGGCTGGAAACCGAGTCCAACCCTTGCTCCTCCACAGCATGACCCAGGTGACAAAGAGCTCATTCTGGCTCACTCTGATCTTTCTCCTTGCTCCTGCAATCATCACCATGACTGCCAGCACCAAGGCTGCTCTTAGCATCACCATCATCATCAGGGTTATTATTATTATTAACATCATTGTTATGGTGTTTCCAGAGGAGGCTCTTAACTCCGGTCGTCGGGATAAAGGCAAGCTGGTGGCATCTTCAGGGAGTCATAATGGTACGGGGCCCAGCTCAGTGTGTGTTTACTCTCTGCCAATGTATGTGAGAGAGAAAAAGAGAGAGGTAGTGAGATAAACACTGTCATGGGCCGCTTCCATCATCTACTCACAAGAGCATAATAAAGCCCTTGTAATATACTAGAACTTGTGTGGTCCCGGGGTCTAATTTGCATACTAATTACTCAGTGCAAATGGGAATGAGAGGTAGGGGGAGGGTGCGCGGGTGAGGGGGACTGGACTATTTGCTCTGCCGTTTCATATCATGCTAACAAGCTAATCCGGCGTGCAGTTAGCTCCTGATATATAACTGCTCATTAGTATTATAATAAAGTACATGAAACAACCATAAAACGTTATATACTGCACAAGTGTTGTTTTCTTGCCAATTATCTGCGGGCGGATTTATCACCGCAGTTGTTGCAAATTCCCCTTGGTGAGGTTTGGGTCGAATAAAGAAAGGTGTTGGTGTGAGGGGGGAGCGGGGGGGGCTGCTTTCAAGGGGGAGAACATGTGTTTTCTTAAGTAGCACTTACCGATGCGCCATTTCGTATGAGAGAGAGGGTGAACGCTGCATCCTTAGGAGGCTGAGAGGGGAAGGGAGCACAGCACTCCACGCTCAAATCAAACAGACTTCTGTCCATTAGGGAAACTGGACCAAAGCCCTAAGGATGGACTTCAGAGTTTTGGTTTCTGAGTCTTTGGTTCCACCCAAGGACAGGGCACTGTCTTTTTCCTACTGCCTTCTTCTAAGGTAGAAGGACCACAGCCAGCCATATGAGATAGAAAAGTAGCTCCTTATGACATGGAAAGGGCTTGCCTGCCACATTTGCCTGCAATTAGGCAAATTCCTCAGAGGAGTCAAATCCACCCCAGAGCTCTTCCCCAAATCCTGCTGCATCTCCTCCTACCCACCACTGCTCCTGGAGCCTGCGAGCACTGACAAACCACAGTGCTGACAAACCTGTGCACCACTGCCTGCCCTGTCCTTGATTTTTCGCCCCCTGCAGCCCTTAGCACTGCCCCAAAACTTGCTGCATGGCACAGGGGTGCTGAGTAGCTCTCGATTGCAGTGAAAATCATGAAAATCAGCTGATTCACGGCTTTGACTGGTTAGAGGACACCATCCCCTGCCTCCTGACTGGCACGGGGACAGTTACAAAACCCTGACAGATATAGCAGAGAGCAGTGAGTGATTTGCAGCCTGTGGTCTGTGGCCCCTGAGGGTCCATGGATTAATTCTCAGCTACTCAGAAACCCTGAACAACAAAAAAAGGCAAACTGAGGATCAAATAGTGCTCTGCATGTGGGCTCTACACCTCCGCTGGAAACCCCCCGAGGCACCACAAAATGAGAAGAGGCTGAAGGCTGCTGGGAGGATGTGGATGGCAGAGCACCCACAGCGGAAGGGGGCTGGAGGGGGGCTGCTGGGCTGCCCGGAAAGACTCCTGCACCCATCAGCAGAAACAGGGCACCGTGTGCCAAGCCCGGCTTCATCCTGGGTGGGATGGGTGACATATGGATGCTGCGGCCCTCCCAGGGCTCAGGCCTGGGGTTTTTCAGTGATATTCTCTTAGAAGAGCTATGACAAGGCCATAGAACCTTCCTGCCCCAAACAAGACAGGCTTCCTGTCCTTGACAGCTGCATGTCCTCCTGCCGTCATAGGCGCTGGCAGAACTTGCAGAGCATGCACTTCTTCCTTGCCTGCACACAACCCATCTCCATGCTCAGCTCTTCTCAGAGATGCTCTGTGCCCGGAATAGCACAACATCTCCCTGAACATACCGCTTTGCACCTTCTTAGCACACCTGCGTCACAGCCAAGCCCACATGCGTATGCAACAGGTACTTTTTAAAGCTTCTACCAACCTCAGCATCCCACCGTGTCTTCCCAGCTAAATACCTCTGCAAGAGGAACCCCCCCAGCTACCTCTCCTGCCAGGGCAGCCAAGGACACACAAATTGCTGTGAATGTGCTCGCATACCCCCTGTGCTGGCACGCTCTCACCCAGATGTGCACATGAGGTTATGTTTCCAAACACTTAAGCAAGGCCACACGAAGACACACGTTCTCTTCCGTGGAGACCCCGCGGCATCAATCCCACCCGTTTTCCCTCTTTCAAGCAGGGGTTGCAAATGCAGCCTCCCCACGGGTATTTCACACACAGCTATTCTCCCTCTCTTTCACACACACACAAGCCCCCTTGCTGTGAAACATTTGCTTATTTATGGCTTGTTTTTGTCAAGTGGAGGCAGGACTGACAGCTCTCAGTGGTGGGGCTCTGTCTGTCTAACTCTGTAATAAGACACATGATATCCATTCTGCTGCCAGCAGGGAGTGAATCACGCCAACCCTGTCACCCCCTCCCCGGTCCTGCCAGAGCCCCGCTTCTTCTTCGCCTTGACGAACTCCGCAGCTTGTTAGCATCACAATATTGGGAGCAAAATGTGACCCAGCGCTGCCATGCCCCCTCCTCCCTCCGTCTGAAAAGAGAGGGACACACACACGCTCACATCTCCACGCGGAGGGAAGGCAGAAATCCCATCCCACCCCCCCACCAGGGCTTTAAAAGGACTTAAAACCATTTTAATAAACTGACCGGAAAGGAAACACCTCCCTTTGGGAGAGGGTTGCTGAGCAAATGCCAACACTGGCTCTGTCCTGCTCTGCCTACCCCACTGGGACACAGGGGAAGGGGCTTCTCCAGACCCTCTGCCTAACGGGATGTGGCAAGGAGCATCCCGGCTGAGCAAAGTGAAGGAGGACTGCTGGGACCCGTTACCTGCTGCCAGCATGCCAGGCTGGGTCAGGAGCAGTCACCACAGGGGACAGTGCAGGAGCACCAGAGGACACTGCTCTCCTTCCCCAGACCCCTCCGGTGACCGGGAAGGGAACTCCTACTTACAGCTTGTTCCCAGGAGATAAATAGACCTCAGTAAAAAGATTGCTACATCCTTTCAATAAAGATTTTTTCCTCTTTCCCAGACAGCTTGTGAAATGTTTTAAAAGCTTCTCACATTTCCAGTGAAACCCACAGAGAAGAATTTTGCTTGTTATCAGCCCTGGAAGCCCCTGATAGACGGATGATATTTTTCCCCCCCTCCTTTCTCTCTCTCTCGCACTCTCTTTTTTTTTTTTACAAGCTGAAAAGAGAGTCACAGTGTGTTTTATAACCGGCTCTCTGCATTTCAAAAGCTCAACGAGAGCTCTCTGCTAACCCCGATAAGCCCAGGGCTCTTAGTGTCTTAAATACCTTTGACAAGCTATACATTACAACGCTAATAATTTGCCAAATTTGCGCCCATAATATGATATCTGTAAAACGTCAAGGGTGGTAATGCGATTAGCGGCCTCAAATGAAATATCGAACATTCAGCGTTTAGGCCCTGAATAGGGGAGAAAGGAAAGGAAATCAATTTCAAAAGCAGGAGGGAAAGAAGCGATAAGCGTGTAATAAAAAGGGAGAGAGGGGAGCATGGACAGGCCGGGAGAAAGAGCATCTTGTTTTTCATTCTTCCCTTTTTAAGGCATTCAAGCCTTAAAAGGATAAAAAAAAGAGAGAGAGAAAGAGAAGGGAGGGGGTGAAAAAAAGCAAACAAACATCTCTGAATTAAGTTGGTTGCAACTCGGGAAAATAACATTTGGCCACCCTAACAACCCCAGGGTTTGGTTGATGGTGAAGGTGGGGGAAGGACTCGCTGTTTGCTCTCTGATCCCCTCCGCCCCCCCCTTCGCCCCATCCCACTCCCCGCCCCGAACAGTTCGGGTCCATAAAACACAGGATGTGAAATTACAAGTAGTCTGAGGGTGGGCTGCCCCCCTCCCCTCTCCCCCACTCAAGGTGGGGGAATCGTAATGTACTAATTATCTGAAACCACTCCGAGTAGAAAAGAAACTGTCACATACCAGGCTGTAGACTAAATAACAAACATCCCACACCTGCGGCTTTATGAGCGCTCGCTGCGCAAGGCGGGCAGGGGGAGGGAATTCCCTGCTCCCCACGGCTCGGCGGACAGGCTCCTGCCAGGATGGGGTACCGGCTGCTGTGACCCGGAGCCGAGGAGGAACCGGGCCCTGCGAGCGGCCCAAACCCATACGTGCTCATTGCTGTTGCTGTCGTGGGCTTTGCATTTGGTTTGGCGTGAAAACGAATCTTCCACCAGGATCTGAATGAGAAGCAGGAGAGCATCAAGAGAACCCACCAAAGGAAGGGGAACCAAACCAGGGCAGGAGAGGAGGAAGAGGGGGATAGTCAACAGTGTCAGGTCTGTCTTCCAGAAACGGATCTGGACACTGTTAACACAGCAAAAGTTACAGCAGGCTGCAGCAGACCCTCAAACCAATGTAACCAAGGAGAAAGTCCATGGAGGCACCAGAGGAGCCACCAGACAATGATCCTGCCTCTCTGTCCCTCTTCACCACAGCCAGAACCTGGAGAACATTGTGCTTGCACACAAAATGACTTGTGGGTACTGAGCTGTGATACTCTGCTATCTGGGGTTAAGTGAGACCAAAGCAGTGGGGCAGGGCCAGTCCACTGACAGCCCCATGTACCTGGTGGGTCAGCAGCAGTCTCAGGAGCTGCAGCTGCTGGAGAGCCAGGATGCCCGGTCTGCATAGTGCCAGCTCCATTCTCCTTGGCCCCAGGAGGAAGAACAGAGTCCTTGCCACTATGTGCACATGCCACCAGAGACTAAGTTGAGACCCGCCAAAACCCTCCCATGGAGGATTAACAATGGTACTTGGACAGTAGAAAAGCCACATGAACACCATGGCTACTGGATACCACCAAGTCATCAGAAGGCAACTTTCAGTCAAGGAACCTTTGCCTTAGATTTCCCATGTAGCCACAGGATTTAAACTAAAGTCTGTTAGTGAGTGGGATAAGGGTTGGATGAGAATTAGCCCCAAACTACCACCTGCAGGGTACGTAAACTCTTGCTGGAGTACTGAGCTCCACTCACCGTTGCAGGGAAGGTGCTGGATTAAACAGATTGCTGCTTTGCTTCCCAGCACAAGTGCCGCAGAAATTCACCTTTCTGAAGAGCTGAAGATGGCCAAAGGGGCAGGCCTGGCCAGATGCTGAGCTGACAGGACAGCCTGGGTCTCTACAAGCTGTGTGAAGGGTACAAGGTCCAAAGCATGGACCTTTCTAAGTGGACATTTGTGGCAGTCTGGCAGAGAAATGCCATCACCGCTGTGCAGTAAGAAGAGTTGTGAGTGCAAGTCTGAGCTTGGGAGTGCTTGGTCCCACACAAGTGCCAACAGGCAAGACTGGTGCTGGTGTCCCAGGTCTTGGCCACCCTTGCTGTAGGCAACACAACATAAAATCCTCACTGAAAGCCCAGCTCCCAGGCAGTGAAACCACCAGGATTGTTGCTCCAGAGTCAGGGTGCTCCCCTTCTCCCTCCCGTTACGAGTCTGATCAGGGACTTATGCTCCTGTGTCTGCATCCACAGCCCAGTTTAGCCAGCACCTCTGAATCCACCTCCTGCAGGGAGAATTCACACTGGGCCAGTACTGGTGATGGGTACAGCAGAGCCAGAACAAATGCCTGGATAGCCACCACGAGCACACTTTACTGCAACCTGCAAATCCCCCAGACCCTTCCTGAAGGTGCTGGGGTCTCCAGGTGGCCCTGCCTGGGGCAGTTGGAGAGCGGAAGATGCTGGTCCCCTGTGGGAATGAGAAAACACACCGGTGCAGGGGCAGAGCACGTGCCCCATGGCCAAGCATGGAATGGCCATTACAGGGCCACTTCTTGCGGCATCACGAGTCATTAAAGGCAAGAGCGCTTGGGGAATCATCAGCACCAGCCAAATGACTTCCCCAGATGTGGCTCATTCTCAGGATGTGTGAGCCCCCATGGACACCCACCTCCGATCCCAGCTCCTCCAGACAAAACATTCCCAGCGTTGGAGTCTCCACCCAGGACCCCACTCGCAGGAGCTTTCTAGGCCATTTAGCAGGAGGCACTGTTTGGTTTTGAACAGATGTTGCCTTCCCCCTGCCCCCTAGGTCCCCCAGCAGCTCTGCTGCCTTTGAGCTGGGAAGGCAAACGAGTTTTACACACTTGTTTGAGATCAGTCAGGTGCATGCGCACAAGCACACACGCTCACACACACACACGCACATGAGCTTGATCGTGGGGTGGGCAGAGAGGCCCCCCAGAGCAAAGCAAAGCAAGCGCAGGGAAGAGTTATGGCTGTGCTCAGCCTTTAGTGTTAAAAGGATTTCCCCACCACCAGCGAGCAGCACGGGCATTGAGATTTTGCAATCCCATCTCCAAACTGGAGCTCAGAATATTTGCTGTCCACACCCTGGGAGATGTGAGGGGCTGAGGTGGCTGGAGAAGCTGGGCCAAGGAAGGAAAGGCCCTTCCAGGCAGTCTACAGAAATAGGTGATCCATGTGGGCTTGCTGGACAAGCAGAGAGCTTCTGTGTCATGACTCTCAACTGCCTAGGTTGAAGAACAGACAACTGCTTGTAGCTTAGGGGAGAGATGTGCTCATCTATTCCTAAAACATCACACTAGAGTGGACCCCCTGGGGTCTGCAAGCTCACCAAGTGAGCCCAGGTTACCTTTCCAGACCACGGCACGACACTTCCAACCCAGATACACAGGGAATGGTGCTTTCTGAGATTCTGAGATTAGTCACTTCTCTGCTCTGTCTGGTCCAAATGACTATTGATCTCTTAACATAGAGGTGTAACAACAGCCCTCAGGCATTTTCACTGAGAGATCCTGCTTTAAGCTCCTTGTCTCTTTCAAACTGTACAACTGCAAATCTACTGGTTTCATTTGGGTCAGAATGGGTGGGAAGACACCTGTACAAGCCTCTTTGGCCATTCCCATGAGAGAAATGTATGTGCTGTGCATTCCACCTGCCCCCTTGGGGTCAGTCCATGAGTATTGTCCAACTTCTACTGCGGGGTGGGCATGGTGAGTCTGGAGGTTATTTACTAGACACACTTAAAGGTCCTAGAGTCAGGAGAGTGAAAGAATTTGGACCTTTTCAACCAACAAACCAAGACACAGACACACTTCCCAATTCAACACCTTTTTGTCCATAAGGCCAGCAGCCCCTTGTGCCAAATCCAGCTTGAAAACAGGGTAATTTGTAACTTAATGCACTCTAGAAACATCTAACATCTCCTAGAATTGCTTTGTGATCTAAATTGCAGTGATGCAATTCAACGCTGAGCCGTCACAATACGCTTTTTGAAGGCTCCTGCAGGGTCTCGTACAAGTTTGTGTCCCCATCCCAAGCAGTGTATATAAAGTCACGTACACACACACAGATGCTCGTGGTGCCACACTTCCAAGCTTCTGCTTGCAGTCACACCTCTAAGCCTGTGGCTGCTTTCTGGCTAAGGGCAATGCTACACTATACAGGTTTGCATTAGCACACACTGCTATTCCAAGGAAAAACAAACTCACTGATACATATTGAGCAAGAAAATGTGCAAGAAGAGCTGACAAAGGCTGGGGGAGCTGTGGCAGCCTTCAAGGAAGGGAGTTCATAGGGTCCAATGAGGGTTAAGCTGTTGTGGTCCTCTGCTCTCTGAATACCAGAGCAAGTCCTAAAGGAAAGGGGCCTGAGGGCCAGGGGGATGGCAGTGTAGCCCACAGACACAGGTCTGCCCTTGCCCTAGCTCATTGGATGTACCTCCTTTTCACTGCCCTCTGCATGCACAGGCTCTTACAGCCCCTACAAGAGGAAATGGAGAAATCGGAGTCATAGCATTGTCAGAGTTGGAAGGGACCTCTAGAGACCATCTAGTCCAACTCCCTGCTAAAGCAGGATTGCCCAGAGCACATTACTGAGGACTGCAGCCAGGCAGGTCTTGAAGGTCTCCAGAAAAGGGTACTCCACACCCTTCCTGGGCAGCCTGTTCCAGTGCTCTGTCACCCTCACCCTAAAGATGTTTTCTCATATTTGAATGGAACTTCCTGTGTTCCAGCTTGTGCCCCTTGCCCCTCATCCTGTCACTGGGAACCACTGAAAACAGTCTGTCTCCATCCTCCTTCAACCACCCTTTAGATACTTGTAATCATTAACAAGGTCTCCACTCAGCATTCTCCTTCCCAGCTCTCTCATCCTTTCCTTGTAAGGGAGATGCTCCAATCCCTTAATCACCTTTGTTGCCCAACACTGGACTCTCTCCAGCAGTTCCCTGTCTCTCTCAAACTGGGGAGCCCAGAACTGGATGCAGTGTTCCAGTTGTGGCCTGACCGGTGCAGAGTAGAGGGGGAGAATGACCTACTGCACAGCCCAGAATGCCATTGGCCCTTTTGGTGACAAGGGCACATTGCTGCCTCATGGATAGTTTACTCCCTACCAGGACTGCCATATCCTTCTCTTTAGACGTGCTTTCCAGCAGGAAAGCCCCTAGACTATATTGGCGTTCTTCCTCCCTAGGTGCAGGACCCTACACTTGCCCTTGTTGAACCTCATATCTTCTCTGCCCAGCTCTGCAGCCAGTTCAGGTCACGCTGGATGGTGGCACAGCCCTCCGGAGTGTCAGGCAGTCCTCCCAGTTTGGCATCACCAGCGAACTTACTGAGGATACACTGTTCCCTCTTCCAGGTTATTGATGAATATGTTGAACAAGACTGGACTGAGTATTGACTCTTGGGGGAGACCACTGGTGACAGGCCTCCAACCTGATCCTGCTCCATTAATTAGAACCCTCTGAACAGGAAGGGATCTCACTCGGTGGTGTGGACAGCAAGGAGAAACAGATAGCTCTGCCCATGGCCCCTCTCTGCCTCTTCAGCTTCTGTGCCCCACCATTATCCTTGCTTTCCTGTGCCAGCAGCCTTGGCACAGCTGAGCCTTGGAGAAATCTCAGTGGGGTCCCCAGGTCCCACCTCTCCTGAAGGAGACTTCAGCAGCGCCAGCTTTCAGCATCTGACCCAGTGCTTTAAAAACCTGGGTGCTGCACAGAGGGCTCCCTTGTTCAGGGACCCGCATTCTGACTTTGATTAAGTGATGGACATGAAAACACACACAGACACAAACACAGTGCGAGGCAACGTCCCCAGAGGAATGGGAAAAAAAGAGAGATAAAAACCAAACAGCCGTTTTCACCCCCCAAACCGTATAATTTTGTGTAAATTTTTACTTTAAACATCTCTTTTTTTCCTGAGCCGTGATATAGGCCCTGTCAAAACCAGGGCCAATTACTGCCATTAGGTTCCCATTATGTCACTGCTTCTCCCCCCATTATGAAGGTCTTCGGCACACAGAGCTATAATCTTCACTCACTCTCGCTCCATCACTCCCAGAAGGAACAAAATTGTTTAAAAAAAAATAAAGCCTTTATTTTGCCCCTGTCAACTCTGAAAAGGAAGGAAGGGAAAAAGAGAGAGAAAGAAACTGGTAAAGTTTTTAACTGTGAGGTTGCCAAAAGGACCAAGATAAAGTGTTCAGCACAGCCGAGGCATATGAAACTGGGGCTGGCAGGAAAACTCGGCAGGATCACCCAAGCAAGTCAGTCTCCCTGTCCTTCACTGGGGAGATATTTGCTGCCCTTCCCCTCCGATGAAGCAGACCCGTGGTAAGCCTGACCCTGCTACTGGGACTAGAGAAGCAGAAAATGACTGTTGGGAGCAGCACACATGCCGAAAATCATGTTCCACACACCACACTCCTCATGCCAAAGGTTACAGTGATCTGCTTGCTAAAGCAGCCGCCCTGTCTGCTTCCAAATACCAACCAGCCTCTTCACCCAAAGTGCCGGCATCAAGCCTGGAAGTGATCTGAGAGTGTCCTTGGACACACATGGACCTGACATCTGCTGCCGTCAAGGCAGAGACTGTAGGATCATGCCCAGAAAGGATGACTAGCTGTGGAGGGCCGAGATGACTGTGTTCTGAGTCCTCAGGAACAAAAGCCCACAAAACCTGCCAATTAATATATCTGGAGAAGTGGAGCTCAGCAAGAGTGTAAGACAGCTCACGAAGGGATGAGGTACAGGCACTTGAGGGGGCTGTTCACTTGTCAAAGTAAGAGCAGCCCTGGTCCAGGAGCTGAGGAGAATGTATCATCCCAAACACCATTCACACTTGGCACAGCTGGCCAAGACCATGTGCTCGGGCATCAGAAGAGGTCTAGTAGGCATGTGCTCAAAAGCTCTGCTGGTGTTCTCAAGTACTGCTTCTCCTGGGGATGTTGGGAGTGGGAGTGCAGTGTCTGCAGTCATGTGCAGGATGCTCAGCACCCAGGCACAAAGTGCACTGGGTGCTGGTTCCAGGGAGAGCAGTGAGAGGTTCTGCCCCATTGCACCCCTTGCTGCATGTCCAAGCACCCCGTGTCTTCCTTGATGCTGTGCACTGCTTTTTACTGATCCCGCTATCATGCACGTTGTGTGAGGTTCATGTGAAAGCCAAGGGGTGAATCTACCCCAGCTTGCTATGAGAGCTGGATATGTGGTCAGAACAGCTCCAATAAAGCGAATGAATATAGACATTGAAATGCAATACCCAAGCCATCTCCCTTGGTGCCAGTTAATTCAGTGCTAGGGCTCCAGTTTGGTCAAGACTGGAGGTGGGAGCAGTGTGGGAATCTGATGTGGTATCAAGTAACAGCAGAAACTCAGACCAAAGCATCCAGGGAGACCCACTGCTCAGCAACCGCCTGGAGCTCACGGCACCAGGATGTGAGGAAGGAGCACATGTCCCTTCCACCCAGATGCACTTCTTCCCTGCACCCTTGCTCACAGGCAGTTCCCCAGGCACTGACCACAAATCTTCCAAACCCTCTTCCCCCTTGTATCCCTACCTCCCGTGGAAAAGTGCTAAAACCAGCAGCTCCCCTCCCAGATCCTTCCTCTCCCCTCGTGCCTCCCGCACCCCTCTCTGGGGACCCCCTGCAGATGACAGCATCTGGCAACTCTGGAGCGGCAGAGAAGGGGCACGATTTGCCCCTAAACAAAGAAACATCATTTCTGCTAAAGCGATTTCCACCCTCAGTGAGACCTCACAGAGCCATCCTCCCTTTGAATGCAAAGGTCTCGCCCATTCCTCTGCAGAGAGAGGGAGGGAAAGAAAGGGAACAGCAAAAGAAAAGGCGTGGGGGGGCCGGGGAGGGACACACGGTGACAGACACTTTGGCTTTCCCGAGCGAAAGGCTGAGGCAGTGCAATGAAAGCGCTCAACAGCGGGCCACTGAGCTGTCACTTATGCGAGCCTGTGTGTGCGAGACACAGAAGAGGGCCTGCGCCCGCCAATCGCCCCGCTTTCCACCAAGCCCCCTTTTGTTTTTGTTTAAATCAAATCAAGGGCTGCTTTAAGATGTGCAGCAAAGCAATTTGCTGAGTATTCTTCTCCCCTGTCATGCCAGCAGCAGCCCCTGGTAACTGGGAGGCTGCTGTACCCCTGGGGGGAGCTGTGGGCTGGGGAGGGAACCCTGCGAGGGGGGCACGGCCAACACGGGGCAAGCGGGCACCGGGCTGCTGCTGCAAGCAGTGACTCTCCCTGCTGGTCTGCTAGCCTGAGAAGTGACCAGCTTGAGCTGCACCGGGGGACTTGGAGGGGCCTGCACGCCCCAGTGACCTCCCCTCCCAGCTGCAGAAGTCAGTGGACTGGGGACACTGGTTTGGGGGCATTTTAAAATGGGGTTTTTTTTTGCTTTGCCTGGTCTTACCCTGCTACGTGAAATGGGTCTGAAGTGGTGATCCAAAGGCTGCAGTGAAGCTATGGCTTTGCTGTCACCCACTTTCCCCTTGTCCCAGGTTCTGTGTCCCACTTCCCCCTCTTCCCAGGGACAGAGCAGCTTGGGTCTAAGGACAGCCTGGATTTGCTCTGATGGGAAGCAAAGGTCCTCCCTCCCTGGCCTCCAGTCAACACGGCTGTGGTTGGAGACCTGGAGTGTTCAACAGCCAAGGACACAGACTGGCCCCAGGGTCTGCACCCACCTCTACTGGCTCCACACCCCCAGGTACGAGCACTGGGAGGGTAAACAGCCATGGGGCCATCCTCCTGGGTCCTTCCCTGAGGTCACTGATGGGAAAAAGTTGTTGTTTCTGTCCTGCAAGTATGGGAGAAAAGAACTTACTGAGGAAGAAGGCTGAGGAGGAGGAGGAGGAGGGTGTGGAGCTGGGAGGGCTCAGGAAGGTTGCTGAACTGCTTTAGGTGGGGAGGCAAGCGATGAGCTGTAGGTGCCCCTGCCTGTGTGCGCACAGCACATAGGTTACAAGGACTCAAGTTCCCAGGTTCAGGGGACACACAAGCAAAGGGAAGTAGGAATGACAGGGCTGGAGATCTGCCTCAGCACCAGCAGCTCAGCTCCACCAGAAACAGGGAGCAGCCTTGATTTCCAGCTCATGGACCAGACTCTGCCATAACACTTTGTCACCTGGTACCTTTGACGAGTCCCTTTGCTTCCTCATGCTTCATTTCTGCCTCAAAATAAAGTACTAACAAGGTTCATCTCCCTTGTGAAGCACCGGCAGTCCTACAGCTGTAAAAGGAGTTTATAAGAGCAAAATAGTATGAGGATTATTGCAACTGCTCAGCCAGAGGACTGGAGGGCAAAACATTGGTAATGTTCCCCAAAGAGGCCGTAGGGTGGCCGTGAGGATTACAGATGAGCAAAACCCTGCTCCAGTGTCAGGGAAATCGTTGGAAACAGTTCCAGAGTTAAAGACTGTGTTCAGGCAGCCACGACAACCCACCCCACGTGGGGAGCCTCCTGCAAAGGCAAATACTGTCTTCTCCAGGGGGATTGTCTGAGTGTCCCAGCTCCACGACTGGTTGGCAACGTTCAGGGGCTTTCTAAACGCCTTTGGGGAGCTCCTAAGTGAGCACTCAGGACAGCTAGAGTCATCAATGGGAAAAAGGCAGGATTCTCCCCAAAAGAGCCATGGTAATCACAACCTGGCTGCATCAGCAGCCAGCAGCAAGGACGCTGCATCCCATGCCAGTCTTCACACCTCTGCTGCGGGAGCGTTCACGTGGACCACAGCCACCATCCAAGGTCAGGAGCAACCTGCTTCCCAAAGAGAATGAAAATACCTTTTTTGTAGAGGACAAATAAAAATGGTGGCAAAGGACATGCGCAAAACAGGGAGTAGAACAGGAGTAGTTTGAGTACAGTAACACCTATTGCTCCTTTCCTGGGGTAAAGGAAGGAAGAAATTAAATGAAGAAGTGAAGATGGATGGCAAAAACCCCCTTCCAACTGATAAAAAGGCAATAGTTATTGACAATGAAGAGTTAACCCCTGGGACTCCTTGCTGCAAGATAGTGCTGAGAGGAAAAAAGCCCACTTAAACAGGATAATGAGAACATCCTAGGCCCCATCAAGGAGAGTAAACAAAAGTCCCCATTGTCATTTTTTAAAGGAGTACACACTATTTCAACTGAGTAAGAAAAAGTTCCCCTGTGGCCCATTTATTCCAAAATTACATGCCTTTCTGAACCATCCTCTAAATCAGGCAGCATGTCCTGCCCCAGACAGGACACCGGGCTTGTCGGACACTCTCTTGATTCCAGGTGTGGTTTTTCTTCCACGTGCCCTGCCCTCACTGTCCCCGCATCCGGGATCCTCCCCATCCCAATGGTTTCCAAGGGGTTAAAATAAAACTTCTCCCCAAGAAGAAGAAGAAGAAGAAGAAAAAAGAGCCAGAGAGAGAAAGTTAATTGAAAATGCCGTTTAATTTTTCAGCTCCACTGGATTACACTGTGGCACAGATGGTTCATCAAGACAGTCTCTGTCTGTATCACTGTCCGTCCCAGCCTCTCCCCCCATCGTGCAGAAGGGAGGGAGAGGAAAAAAACACAGCAGGCAGTGGCTCAGAAGGGGAAAAAAAAAAAAGGCAACTTAACACAAAAGAGCATTCTGTGCAGCTCTTTTCAAGGCGCTGGGACAATGCTCCCAACTTGATCCTTTCATAAAGAAAACGTTTCGGGGTCAGAAAACAGGACACATTAAGCCCAGAGAAGCACATTGGCCATTTTACCGCTGACTTCGTGGCTAGCGAGAGGGCTGCGCCGGAGCTGGGTTGTTTTAGTGGTTTTTAAAGGCGGCAGCCCTGCAGGAACAATCGCGTTTGGGGTTTGGGGTGGCCTCGGCTCCCACCCTCCCCGCATCACCCCCTGCTCTGGCACAGCTCACCCTTCCCTCTCTGCTCAGAAAAGTCTAACGGAGATGAAAGGCAGCCTCTTTAACTGGATTACCCTAACAAGCAACCAAACCAAAGAGACTAAGAAACAGCTAATTAAAGCTGTTCAGATACACAGAGCAAATCCTTCCTCCTGCTCGTCCTTCTCCCGCTCAGCCCAATTCATTCATATTTCCCCTTATGCCTTATTAATTACTCGGTCACTGCCTGAGGGGACGAGGGGAGGGGGAAGGGAGGCAGGTGGGGAGTGTGAGAAAAGGGACCAAACCTATCCATGGGTCAGATTTTCAGCATTGATCTGGCTTTTGCCAGACCTACAACCCATTGATTCTTAAGCTTAAATTGATGATTAGCACTTTCTGATTGAAATAACTCCTGGATGCTTGCAGAGGGAAAAAAAAAAACCACAAAACACCAACCTACTTCTTTTGTGTAATAATTTGCTCTGCTAATCAAGCTATTTTCCAGATGCCCAAGGAAGATAAAACTCTCTCATTTTTAATTCCCAGTAAGCACTGTGTCTCTAGCTGAGACAGAAAGAGGGGCAAAGCAAAAAAGTTGAATTTTTGTGTGTGCCAACTCTCAGCCAGGTAGCTGTTGCATTCGGGGTACCAACCAAATCATCCCTCCTGAGGAAAACTCAAACCAAAGCTTTTTCAAAGCTGACAAGCACCTGGGGGATATTTTCGGATGCATCTTCCATACCAGGTAGATAAGAGGAAAGGCCAAACCATAAAGGTCTGATCTCAAATGAGAGATTCTGAACATCTCAGAAGACTCCTGTCCAGGCATCCAGGAGATGGCTTTGGAGTCTTTTACAATAAAACCCCCTTTCTGTCTTTCCTCTTAGTAAAACAAATATTGCCTTGGCCCCGCCACTGCTAGCAAGGTGTGGAGAAAGGGCTTCATCAGGACAGATCCCGGTTGCCCCATCCCATCACGCTGGCACACACTGCATGACCAGGAAACTTCTGACTTTCCAACTAGAGAAGGTTTCTCCAACATGAAGAAGACCCAGGCACTCCAGAGAAGTCCACAAGGCCATGTCAACATGCAATGATTTTTCTGCAACCAGAGAGTAGATGAGAAACTGCAACCTTGGTTCCCTCTGCCTCTGGACAGAGGAGAGACAGGAGGTACAGAGTAACACAACTCTGTCCCTCTTGTGTAACACTTTCTGGATAGTTATTAACTGGAGACTCATAATTGGGCAGACTGGGGGCAACATTCCCATTTCACAGCCTGCATCACCGAGGTCCAGGAAAACTGGGTGAAGTTTATCAAGTTCACAGGAGTAGCCCAGCAGAGATTTGTGGTGCCATGCAAAAGCCGGGTTGGCACTCAGCTTACCCCCCTCCACCAAAAGTACATCTCAGGAGAAAACAATTCAGATGGTTTCGTGTCAGGGAGGAGCGTTTGGGTGGGAAAACAGCCAGGTCAACTACCAGGGCCCTGGGATGACGGATGTGCCCACTGCGGCTGCCCTGCTCCAGGATGCTCCCATTGTCTGCACTGCAACTGCAGCTGCCTTTCATGATTAAGAGGAGGGAAAGGGAAGCTCCACCTTAGAAGGATCACAAATCCACATTTAATTACTCCTAACAAGGTAATTATCATGTGTGGCAGGATGACACAAACACTTTCCAGGCCCTGGCACCTTGGGAGCTGTGTTTTAAAAGCACACCTGCCTCCACGACCTGCTCCTTGCTGCCTTCTCCTCGGCACGTGCGGTGCGTGGGCAGCTGCGGGCACCCAGGAGCATCCTTAGCTGCTGCCTGCGTGGGTATCGTTAGTGCTACGGAAAAGCCATCGTTATCCTTGGGTTGGGACAGGTCCTCAGGCTTTCAGGCAGAAGGACAGTCCTGGCTTCCTATAAGAAGGTACTTTCTGCCATTATATTTTTTTTCTTTGCTTTTGAAGAGGACCTGCCGCCTTCCCACCTCCCGTCCCACCTGCCATAAACGGGGTACGGAGAGGTGGACGAGCCCGAGCGGCCGAGAGGGAGAGGAGGCTGGAGGGGGAGGGGGAGCAGGGATGACTGGAGGGAGGTCGAGAGAGGAACGAAGAAAGAGGAAAGAAAAGAAAAACCCAGCAGTGCACCATGTTGCATTGTTCACGCTCAGACCTTCAATTTGCTCTCTGCATTCTCCTGCAGCGGGGAGAATGTTACGCTGGCTTAAGAGACAAATCGGACACAAAATAAAGACCAAGCACTCAGCAGTAAAGCAATTATCGCAACATTTTATGCCGGGCCTGTTCCTTTTGAAGGCAGCCTGGTGCTGCCCGCATGTACCTTAACCCGTTCCTAATAACCATAAAGTCACCATTATTTACGGTACAAGACATTAAATAAATAATGAAAAAGCTGCCGGCGACGGAGCGAGGCAAGTGGGGGTTGCAGGGAATCTCCCGGGACCAGAGCTGGCACTGGCTTAACCTGCGCTGCAGGAGGCAGAGGAAAACAACTCTGCTGGACCTGGGGAAGGGAAGGTGCCTTTTTATTTTGGGGTGGCACCTCAGGCCCTGGGACCGGTCAGGGAGCAAAAATTAGATTGTGGGGTTTTTTTCAAAGGAGAGAAAAGCGAAACGGGAGTTGCGTGGGACTCACGGGCAAGCCACAAACCAAAGAGGTTCCTGCAAGAAGAAGGAAGGATGGCAGGGCCAGATTCTGACCTCTGCTGTGCCGGTGTAAATCTCAGCATAATGCTGCTGGAGCCAGGAGCTCCTGCAGGCTCTCAGGATACAACTGAGGCCAAGAAGTGAGTCCCCTACAAGGAGACATACGCTCCCATCTCTCTTAAATTGAGAGGTAAATAGATAAAAATCAAATTTGAACGTAAATGCAGGTCACGGCAGGAGTTCCCATGGTCATAGTTCAGGTTAATGTACAAACAAAGGGAATATATCCCCCTTGACCTCCACCTCTTGCCACCGTGTCTACACAGCCCCACCAGGAGCCAACATCTGCCCTCAATGGTCTGCTGACTCACACCACACACAAACATCTCAACGTGTTTGTTTCCAAGGTCTAGCTGCTTTTCCCGAAACCTGTTGCTCTTTTGAACCCCTTCCTCTCTTGACAATCTCCCTTTTCTGAACAACGCTAGGTCATGCTCTGTGTGCAAATGGGTTTGGCCATGCCACCTTGGCCACCCTCAGCAGCTTGGGCTGGTGCAGGCACCTCCTTCATCCCCCAGAGCCACATTAGCCTTTTGTCAGCGCCCCAGGGACCTGCTCTGCAATGGTACAGCAGCTCCTATCCTCTACCTTGTTGTTCTACAGGTGGTGACAGACACACAGATGGAAAACAGGACACTGTACCCTGTGTTCCCCAGAACCTTGTGTCATTTCCAAAGTTCCTCACTATGAGAGAGATAAAAAGTGCCTTCAGCTGCCGGCCGTGCCTGCCCAACGTAGGAGTAGAGACTGCTTTCTTTGCAGGCTTGCCCTTGAAAGGGATGGTGGGTCCTCCTTGTCCACCAATGCATTCTTCTGACCGATTTCTAACCCAGACCCTTACGGCTCTGTATGGACAGGGTGAACATGGACACCTCCGTACCAGGCACCAGCTGGAGGTGCTGTGTTTAGATCAGAGACTGAAAGTAGGAAAAATTCCATCATGTCTTTCTGCACCAAGCATCCCAGTGACTCTGAGAAACTGCTTTATATCTCTCGAGGCAATCAATATGAATTTTTATACTGTTTGAAAGAAAACTCCACCCCAGGTAGAAAGGGCATGTGAGAAGACTACCTTATGAAATAGGACTTATATTGTGCACTTTTACCTAGTAAATACTGTTCAGGGGGAAAGCTAAAGTATTCTTAGAAATGTACAAAGATATCATGGAAAGACAGAAGCACACCTTGCCCTGCACGGACTGTACCCTCAATCAGCTGCTGGCGGGCTGCTGATGAGCTCTCCTGGGCTCTTCTCTGCTGGGGTTTCACTTGGCTGCCCATATTTGATGACAGACCCAACTTTAGAAGAAACATTCAGGGTGACACTCATTTCAAACCATCCTTTGTATTGTCAAAATTCCTCCCAAATTATATTGAAATAAGGCTTGGAAAAAGGTGCTGTCTCTGGGACAGAGGCTTCTGACTTTTGAGGAACAGAGACAGGTTCTTTATATTGGTAGAATAGGAGACAACTGCACTAGAAGAGCTAAGACCTGCTCCTGACACTGTCTCATCACCTTGCTCTGCTGCTTCTGAAGGACACACAAGTGGAAGAACTTATTTCACTGCCAGGGGCACACTGGCCTGGCAGCACCTACACCTCTGGGAGATTAAATATTTCTGATCAAAACCCAAAGGTTGTTGCTTTTATTTTCTTTAAACCAGGAATGTCCCCCTCTTTCTATGACCTGAGAGCTGGCACATATGATCTAGAATTCAGAATTTGCCTCAAAAATGGAAAATAACCATGTGAAACCATATTCATTCTCTTTCCATTAACTTTTCCGCATTTCTTTACTCCAAGTTTGTCCCACAAAGAACTGCAGCGATCAGGAGAAGAGGGCAGTCTTTGGTTTTTAATCTCAGAGGTGTGCATCTGAGCAGCCCGTGTTAGAAAGCCTAAGATCTGCTCTTGGAAGCGCAGGTTTGGGTTTTTTCTAAGTCTTCTCAAAACAAAAGAAAGTAAGCTTTTCTGCAGCTGAATGGGAGAGTCAAACAGGGCCACACACAAAAAAGGAAGGGCCATCTGCACTGTCTGATACAACCAGGGAAGCTGGTACAGGTCCTTCCTCTACAAGTTTGGAGACGGGAGACAAGAGCGATACAGCATCACCACGTGCGAGAAGGACATGGTACTGGAGATGACACTGAGCTGGGATGAGTGATGCTTCTCTCCCCCAGAGCTGTCCCCAACCAAGGCTGGCCATGCAGAGAGGGGAACGCCATCGCCTGTGCGCTGGGAAGGGGGCAAGCTGGGTACAGCTGGAGGTGAACCAGCTCACAGAGGTCTCAATGTGCTGCCTTCACCCCATCATGGCACTGTGAGACTGGAAATCGCATGGCACTCAATCGAGGGGCGCTGCAGCCTCCGGCCAAACAAGCCTTCCCAAAGCCTACGCTGTGGTGGCAGCCGTGGACTGCATGGGAAGAGCAGACCCATGCCCTGCCTCTTGGGGGGCACCAGGCACCGCATGGCCCCCCTTCACCCCGAGGTTATAAAGCGGGGCACGGGGCAGGCAGGCACGGGAGCAGAGGCAGCTGCTCCCTCCAAGATGTGCTCCATTACACCTCTCAGAAAAGGGGAGAAGGGGTGGGAAGGGAGGGAGGAGGCGGATTTCCAGGCATGGGTGGGTCCATTCTTCACCAGCTTACGCAAGTCAAAGCTGCCACCGAGGTGGGGGAGACAAGCTAGGCGGGGGGTGGCCGGTGTTTCGCGGGGACAAGCCATTCAGGCAGGCTTGTGTTTCACACCCGGGGCTTCAGATGGACATGCCCGTCTCAGAGCTACTGAGAAAGCAGCCACTGCACCATCCCATCGTTCCCCTGCGACACCCTTTCCATGTGCCTGCCAAATAAGCGGGCTCTGGGATGATGACACTTTTTTTTGGGGGGGGGGAGATGCCTAGCCCCAAAGCCAAACTGATGTCATTAAAGTGACGCCCTCCTGCCTCCCCAGCCCCCTTCGCCTCCCCAGCGCCCATCCACCAGGCTCAGCTGAAATGTAAACCTCCCCTCCTCTCCCCGCAACAAAAGCCAAAGGCTTTCAAAGCCAAACCTGATTGAAATTCAAAAACTTTTTCAGCCCCTTTCCCTCCTCCCCACCTTGAAAAGAGAGTGTATAAAACAGGGAGACAAAAGCCTCCCCCAGCCCACCCTCCGCATTGTCTGGCCGGGGCGGGTTCGGGCCAGCGACAAGGGGCACCCAGCCCTGCAGGGGCCCTGCTCCCCGCTTCCCGGCCGCTGCTCCCCCTCGCCCGGGGTGGGGGATAAAATCTGAGTGCCACAACACACCCGCACGCACCAAAAATAAAACACTCCCGGCCTTTGTGCGGGGCACAAAGAAGAGCCCGGCGGTGATGGAGCTGGGCGGGTGATTTACTCACCTGCCTCTCCACCCCCACCCCTCCCCGTGGATTTCTATGGGGTGAGGGGGAGGGGAGGGCTGGCCTTTGGTTTTAAACCCACCACCACCAGCTTTTGTTGCTGTCCTCCCCTCCTTTTGAGCCAGCATCTTCTGGGTGATCCTTAACCTTGCAACTCGTTGATGTCCCTTCCCTCCAGTGCTGAGTGTCCTGTTCAGTGCTGATGGTCCAGACACTGAGTCCCGCAGCTCCCTTCCCTTTGAGGAAGATATTTCAGGGTCCTCCCTTTGAGGTGAGCTCCCCTTTACACATCTTCAGCTAAACGGTTGCTCTGCTTCCCTCCCTAGTTCTGTGTTCCCCTCACAGAGAAGAGATGTCATCTCTGTAAGCCCCACTCATGCCTGATTGTGTAGGAAGCCAACTCCACTAGCTCATCCATCCTTCACAGCCAAGGCAGCATCTCTCAAAGCCTTTAGAGAGGCAACAGCTCTTCTACAGCCCCTTTGGGCTTCAAAGCCTCATGGTGCTGAGCCATCCTGTGCAGTCCACATCAACTGTCCTCATGAGGGACAACTGACATAGCCCAAACTGCTCTGCAGGGCTGCTGCAGGTGTGTCTGAGTATCTGCACTCAGTAGAACAAAACTGAACCAAGCCATGGTTCCCAGATATCACCCACCAGCATTTCTGGGATAACCTCCACAGTGGTGCTTCTACCACTGCCATTTCACGGGAGCAGAAAAAGGGGTTGGCATTTTTACTGCCACGTCTCTCCAAAGCTTTCTCAGAGGCAGCAAAGGATGCAGTGATAAAACTTGTCTCATCCCTTTAAGGAATAAAGTAAAAAAACCCAAAAAACTAATTGTGGGTACAAAAGTTTCATCCTGGTCCAACAGCAGGCTCTCACAGGGCATGTGGTGTAGGGGAGAGCTTTGTAGAATAGGGCTGATGCTTGGACTCGATGATCCCAAGGGTCTGTTCCAACCTAAATGATTCTATGATTCTATGTTTTGGGAAGGGGAGATGGTACAGCCTAACACACACTGGTAGCAGCCCATTGATTTGGTCTCTGCTCCTACATGGTGCCCAGCACCTCTGCTGCTGCTCCATTACAACGTTATGAGCCTTTCCATTTTCCCTTCAATACAGCTCCTCCTGCCTGTCTTCACACCCTAGACTGTAAGATCTTTGGAAGCAGCTCTTCTCCTGCTCCATACTCTCCTGCAAATGAGCCCTAATCCATAGCAGCAAGTCATATGGGTACCATCACCGTGACCTGGCTGCACACACTCCCAAGCTGTCATCCCTAAGTGACACTAAGTGGTCCTGTGCTCAAAGGTGACATGCTGCCCCAAGGTATGACTTTAAAATGCAAGTTGCATCCCTCAGCAGACACATGTCCTAGTTCAGATGGTAATCCATTTTTTAAAAGCTTGAGAAAGGTTGACGTGATGCATAAACAGGGATTAGGGAGTGAAGCCATCAAGTTCTCCTCTACTACTACTCACAGTACCAGCCTGAACAGCTGATGTTTTTCTCAGGACCTCTCTTTCCCCATCAGCACAAGGGAGGCAGTGATTCCAATTCCCTCCTTTAAGCTGCTCTGAGATCTTACAGGTGAAAAGAAGTAGGTGCACAAAGTGCCAATTAATAGCTCCAACTCCAAAGCTGGGTGACAGACCCAGCTCCTGACTCAGCTGCCTGCCTGTACAGCTCCGTGGCTATCCAAGACAGACTACTAAATTATGCAAAACCTTCGAGTGAGCCTGGCTTAATTAAGTTTTAATTTTAGTAAATTGCCAGTGTGGGAGTGGTTGAATCTGCAAACCATTACTCCTGCTTGTTTTGGATTTTATTTGGAAATAAGACACTTCATTACATCTCTGTAAACAAGATCTACTCAGAAAAGAGAACTTATGTGGAGGATCGATACAGAAGTGAGAAAAGGAGGTGAGAGGACAAGGGAACTAGTCTGGGAAAGTGTGATTTACCTAGAAATTGGGGAAAAACTGCCCAAAGGCTGTCTATGCTGCACTCAACTTCTCCCCAGACTTCCAACATCAGCCTTCAAAATGTGCTAGTCTCATCCTGAAACTTGCAGAGCCATGGCCATCCACAGCAGTGCTGTAGACCCTTGCATGAGGGCCCATCTGCCTGTGATATTTTGTCTTGAGAGGCCTCCTCCCCATTCTTACACCCCATGTCCTTGGAGCAAGGAGATGTGGAAGGGATAGGCTCTTGGCAAGTGCACAGCACTGATCTTCCCCTTGTACTCAGCACTGGTGAGGCCACCCCTTGAGTATCGTGTCCAGTTCTGGGCACCTCAACACAAGAGAGATCTCAAGGTGCTGGAGCGAGTGAAGAGGAGGGCAACGAAACTGGTGAAGGGCCTGGGGAATATGAAGCGCGATTGAGGGAGCTGGGACTGTTTAGTTTGAGGAAGAGGAGGCTGAGGGGAGACCTCATCACTCTCTACAACTGCTGGAAAGGACATTGGAGAGAGATGGTCTCTTCTCACGGGTAATTAGTGATAGAACAAGAGGGAATGGCTGCAAGCTGCAGCAGGGTAGGGTTAGGCTGGACATTAGGAAAAAATTCTTCACAGAAAGAGTGGTCAGGCACTGGAATCAGCTGCCCAGGGAGGTGGTTGAGTCCCCATCCCTGAATGTGTTTAAGAGTAGATTGGATGTGGTGTTGAGGGATATGATGTAGGGGAGAACTTTGTAGAGTAGGGCTGATGGTTGGACTTGATGATCCCAAGGGTCTCTTCCAACCTAAATGGTTCTATGATTCTATGATCTCCCCACAGCTAAAATGGGCTTGTAGAGTCCAGCAGATCCACACCACCAGTACTACCATTGCTGCTGTGAGCTGATACTGCTCCAAGATGATACTGCCCCTAATCCAGAAATGACTTTTTCCACTAGAATACCACCACCAGACAGACGTAAGACCTGGCAGTACTTGTGCCTCTTCTGGCTGGCACAAGTACTCTGGGAGAAGCTGTGAGCAGCAATGGGACATAAACACAGGTTATACCCTGGGATCTGATCTTTCTCCGGGAGACTGGCTCTAATTCCTTAATTGGCTTAATAGCATGCTGATAGCCCATGGTACTGCGATGCCTTCTGCTGTCACCGTCACTCCTGAACCCACCACTGACACCCACTACCAGCCATGTGGCAGCACAGGACCCAGGGAGAGTGCAGAGGCCAATAACCCAGGCCAGCAATGACCTACCCTTCTGAAAACCTGGTGATTTGGATGCAAACCAGATACGCATTTTTACAAACAGGACCCATTCCCAAGGAAACAAACCTAAAAAGTGACTAATTTGCTGTGTCTGGTGCTTCAAAAAAGTTATTTCTAAGACACTGAATCTTATTTTAAAATCAAACTTGGCTCAATATCTCGTTAGTCAAATGTTACAATGTTTATAACTTAAATATCCATCCAGAGAGAAATTATGATGCTTTTATAAATCTCCCTCAATAGCCTAAGTTAAAAATAAACCAGCCAATCTATCAATCAGCCTTATTCATTCACCTCAGCCATTGTGGGAAGAAAAGAGCAACATACGCACGAGAGAAGCAAATGGTCTGAGAAGAGGCAGCTGAACGTATTGATCAGACCTCAAGAAAGAAAGAAAGAAAAAAATTGTTAGAAAAACCAAGACACACGTCATTTGGTTTAATGCAGCCCATACAAATGGCTCCAAAAGGCCCCAGCTGCCCGCCTCGAGCTTCGCTCAAGTTGGTGGGTGCCTCCTCTCACTCAAACGACGGTCCCTCCAGAGCAGGCAAGACCTCTTGCTTTGCTGCTCCCACTGCTTTAAAACTACTCTACCTGCCCTGGAATTAAAAAAAACCAACACAAAACAACATGAAAATTAAACCAAAAGTCATCGTTGCATCCTTAGGGCGCCAAAATAAATAAGTAAATGAGCAGGAATGCTCTTGTAACCCACAGTCTGACAGGCAAAAAAAGTGCTGGTGAAAGAGTGAAAAGCATCCTTTGAACTCCGGCGCCCAAGCACTCTCAGAGGAGATGGATTTATGCATCTGCTGCGGCACGCTGGTTCAGAGAGACCCTTTCTACGCATCTCACCCTGACGGGGCTCTCCGAAGTCATTGGTGGCCTTCTCCTCCACTTTTGCCTTTTATTGTTTAAACTTTGGCTCTTTTCCTGCAGATGAAAAAGGGGAGAGAATCACCTCGCGCTTCTCGGGTTATTTAAAAGAAAAGGGAAAGAAAAAAGAAAAAAAACTATTCTTTTTTTTTTCTCACAAGGAATGTTTTTGTACAATTTTTTAATTAATTTTTTAAAATATATTTTATTTTATTTGAACAACCTGCCTGGGAAGGTCCCGGCCCTCTGGGCTGGAGAGGGAGCTTCCCATCTCTTCTCCGCCTGTTGCATTCAGGCAAGGTGAAGAGGCACAACTGGTGTTGGGCCGATGGGAACAATCCTCCTCTTTTGTTCCCTGCAAAAGGCTTGGGCTAATTGCCGTTGGCCCGACTCTGCCTTATCTGCCACTGCTCCCAGAAGGGGAGGGCAGAGGCAGGTTCAAAGAAAGGAGGAAAGGAGGAGAGAAAGAAGAGAAAGCAAGAGAAAACATTCCTTTTCTTCTCTGCAACAGCCAGCGCGAGGCGGAAAAGCAGAGCGAAAGGAAAGAAAAGGGAGCGTGAAAGAGAACAAAAAATAAATAAATGACCCCAGGCTGCTTGGAAGACCCTCTTTCTCTCCTATCAGCTTTTACAGGGGGCAATACATTTTATTCATTGCCAGGTCTGACTTATCGCAGCCTTGTTTTTAATGAGGTATAATAAGGGGAACATTTTGTAACAACACGGTTCCTCTATTTTATCCGACAAACAGCTGTGTCATGGCCGTCGCTGGGAGAATGAATCATATCTCCCTGCCTGCATATGCTAACTCCCATGTAATTACCCTCGCATCTTAAATAAAGCAGGCCCTAAACCTGTCGCTCAGATTACAAGCAAACGGTGCAGACCTCGTAACTGGGGCCTCTATCATTACAATTAATTTATCACAGGAGCGGCTGAGATTAGAGACTAGAATTAAAACGCAGAGCAGGGAGGGTGCCACAGGACTGACAGGGAGAGAGGGAGACCAGCTTTATTGCAGAGGCCGGGCAGGCTAATTCCTTAACTGGAGCAATCCTGGAGAATTTTTGTATTTTATTTTTTTTTCCTCTTTAAGTTATTCACTCAGTTATTTTCCTGAGGCTACAGCAGGACTTCTTTCTCCCTGAAATGTCAGGAAGTGGAAAGCAAAGGGAACTTTGCCCCTCTATCAAGCCCATTCAGTACACACCAACGTGCAAAGGCTCCGGTCTGGGTGCGTGCACGTGTGTCCAGGTATGTGTGTGCACGTGTGTCCAGGTATGTGTGTGCCTGCGGTTTCATGGAGCACTGGCACACTGTGTTTGCCTGCAGACATGCCAGTGGATACGTACATTAGGGACACAGAGAACAGGTAGATGTGCAAGAACTACCCAGAACTGCTTGAAATATGGTTTTGCCGTTCCAAAACTTCCCTGCTTTAAGTACAACAGGTTCTTGTCCAGTAGAACAGCCCGTTCCTCCTTGAAGGTGAGCC
This sequence comes from Jacana jacana, assembly GCA_013400555.1. NCBI lineage: Eukaryota > Metazoa > Chordata > Aves > Charadriiformes > Jacanidae > Jacana > Jacana jacana. The sequence goes on from VZTM01032509.1 coordinate 294,185, forward strand.
TGGGTCGCAGCAAACCCCATGAGGCAGCGCTCCGTTGCATTGTGGGGCGTCAGAAATCACCTCTGCTCCCCACAAGCTTTCTTCTGGGCTCCCTCCAATAGCTCTCACTATTCCACATCTGCCTGATGGGGATGCTGTGGCACCCAGCACAGCTGCCCAAACAGATGATTTACAGACCTGCAGGGCTCCTACAGCCAAGAGCTCCCCATCCTCACAGTTGTCCCCACAGCCCATCCTCACCAGCTTCTGGTGTGTCTCTTCCCTCCCCTAGGGCCAAACCCTGAGGCATCTACTCATTACTAATACGTAATGGGGCGAGAAAGGAAGGAAGGAAGGAAGGAAGGAAGGAAGGGAAGGAGGAAGGGAAGAAGGGAGGGAGGAAGGGAAGAAGGGAGGGAGGGCGGGGAAAAGCCTTTAAAATCAATCCCTTTAAGGTCTTTTTGCATTGGAACAGCAATTTCTTGCTTGGTGTGAAGACTCCCTGATGCTCTCACTGCCAGAGCCCCTCCTGGCAGCATACAATCTTTGGCATGAAAACCACCCCTCCTTAGCTGTAAATTACCCCTGATTACTTAAAATATCCAGCAAAATAGCAAACGCAAACAAAGCTGATGGATGATTTTATGTCCACATCAGACCCACACACTCCTGCACACGGCAGCCCACAGTGTCCCGCTTACTTTCCAGCACCGCTCTGCCCAGAAGATCCCAGACCCTGCAACGGTTGCTCAGCCTGTGGACAAGTGTCTTCAGGCAGAAGAGGACCATTTAATCCCAAGACATCAACACTGCAGCTAGATGGTACAGAGGAAAAGACCCTACAGACAGCAAAGGTCTCCTGGAATCAGGGGGAGTAAAATGATTCTCAATCCATCAGCTGCATCCAGAATAGATCTGACTGTAGGATCGGGGTCTAATTCAGTAAAATAATGAAGAAACATACTTAGATTAAAATCATATGTATTTTTAAAAAATAATCTCTCTATATTTCTTTTTCTTAGAATCTCCCGTGATTGTTGCACTGGGAAGAATCATGAAAATCTATTTTACTTTCTACTATCAGGAATTTGGGCACTTTTATCAGTCTGCATATTGAGAACAGCTTTCCTGGCCTCAGCTTTGCTTCCAGTCGCTCTGCAGAGCCTTATCTTGCAGAGTTTTGTGCAAAAGCTGCAAGGCCAGAGCTCCAGGACAGACGGATGAAAGGGAAGGAGGAAGAAGGCTGGTTTCTAAAGGATTGTTGACCATATTTATTTCAAATTAGTGTTTGTTTGGGTGTTTGTTTTTTTTTTCTTTTGAGGTTTTGTAAAGATAATGTCTTACAAAAAACCAAACCTGAGACCAAATGACATAGAAACATATAGAAAAAGCTAAACCACTTAAATCAAAGCGTGCTGGTCTGTCAGGAGTGCACTCCAACCAGCAGGAAGGTTATAGTTTTATGGGCACCAGAGCTGTCACTTGTGGGCAGAAGAAGTGACCTGTGGTCCTTCCAGCCCAGTGTGGTGTCTCCAGCAAAGGCTAGACCAGATGCTTCTGTGAAAGATCAAACGGCAAAAAGACAAAAGGAAGACACCACTGTAAACAGTTACAGGGCAGCCTCAATTCAAGGGAAGTTTCCTCCCCGAAACCCGGCCACTGGCATATGCTCTGTTCTCATGGCAGAAGGCATTTAGCAACATCTTATAGGATTAAGCCCTAAAACTCCACTCTCCGGTATCAATGGGATTGGAAAACTGGATTTTTAATTATTGTTATTTAAAAGCGCAGCTTTTTTGCTTCTTGTTTCTACCTGCTGGTGCTGGGGGTTATGCCGTGTTTGCTAATCTGGAAACACAAAGCTTTTGAACTGAAACCCTCTGCCTCTTACCGAGCTGCGACCAGCACGGCCGATTTAATGCCTCTACCGAATGCATACCTATATAATACATCAAAGCACATCCTGCCCATCCTGCCAGTATTTCCTTCTTCCCTGGAACTCCACTGTGGGCTGGAGCTGGGCAGCACAGGGAGATGGATACGCGGCCCTGCACGCTCCCCTTCCCGCAGCACGGAGCGGGGCCAGGGGGGACGCAGCCCCCAAGGCAGGCAGCGGACACGCCGCTTTTTATTTTCTGCTCACAATTGGCAGCTTCCTCCACCCACCCAAACAGACCCTGCAATGTTTTTTAAAATGCAGTCAGCAGCTGGAAACTAAGGCAACTTCTGTCTCCTATTGAAAGTCTCCCAGCAAAGCTGCAGCCTTGCCTGGACCACCCTGGGTCATGTAAATTCAGCAGATTATCCATCCCTAACTCTCCTCATCTATCACCCGCCTCTGTTATTGATCTGCTCCTCTGAGTAAGTGGGGCCCGGGCTGTCCGCTGCTGAGTCCTGCAAATCTGCCCAGACGCACGTGTGACTGCCTGGGAGAGCGAGGAGGACAGGTTCAATAATGCTGGGCTACTGCCACCCCACAGCCTGAGCCCAGCTGATCTATGGGCTCTGCAAAGGGAGGATTCAAAAGCAGAACAAGACTTGGCCATAATGCCACAGGACTCGATCTAATCCCATGACGCTCAGCTTTAAAGGCAATATTGCCAGCCGCCAGCTGCCAGCCGAGGCTGGGAAGTCACTTCCACCGCACAGTGGAACAGATTAAATGCCTTCTTTCCATCCCTAAGATACCGACAGCACCTCGGCTCACCCTCTGCTCCTCCATTTTGCAGATGAAGGCTGGGAAGTGCCTAGTTCCCCGTGCCCTCTTCCAGCGCTTTGCCAGTATCACATAAAATCCCAAGACTCAGGACCATAAAACTCCCCTGTTTCAAACCCAGTTTCCCTTCTCGGTTTCACCCAGGCAAGTCCCAAACCAGTGGTCCAGCTGCACAGCCCAGCAGAACACAGCCCTCCACCCAGGGTCAAAGCCCTAAATATTACACAGCCAAGCTCCACCTGCACTGCCAGTCTCAAGAATTTTCGTTAAGAATAAATTCCTGTGCTTTAATATAGAAATAAAACTGAAAGATGAACCAAGTGTCATCCCACCAGCGGCGTGTTGCTCCCCCTGCAAAGATCTGGCTATAACCGCACCGCCAGGGCGACTCACCCCAGTGGGGTGCTAACCCTGGGAGCTGGAGATAACCACTGAACTGGGAATACTGTTAACAGTTTCACCACTGATCCTCCAGCAAATGGATGTATCTATGATGCTTATTCATAATCTCAAACTGCTCTCCATGTGTCCCAAAGAGGTGACAAAAACCTTACAGCATCTGTCTTGCTGCCAAAACCTCCCACTTCCCTCTACTTCTACAATGCAGCCGAGTATTGTTAATATGAAAATCTTTGGCCTATTGATCACTCAAAATATGAGGGTGACAAAAATGCATTGAATTTAACATAAAAATAAACAACTCATGGCTGCTGTATTGACTGTATTATTCATATTATGTTTTAATTCATTCGCCTCTCCCACAGCAGCTGCAGATTTTCACCATCTGTGTCAGATCGCTTCCGGAGCCCAGGCCTGGGAGACCCCGCTTGCTGGAAGCGATTGAGTCTCCACTCCAAGTCTGGCCAGAGCAAAGACGTTCTAGAGGGAGAACACCACCCTGCATGGCACAAAAACTTGAAGCAACTGCCCAGAGAAACTGTGGATGTCCCCACCCCTGGAGGTGTTCAGGGCCAGGCTGGATGGAGCTTTGAGCAACTCGCTCTAGTGGGAGGTGTCCCTGCCCGTAGCAGGGGGTGCTGGAACTAGATCATCTTTAAGGTCCCTTCCAACTCTAACCATTCTATGAACATGTGGTGGTGCTTCCTTTTGGACACTAACCAGTGTTGTGGGACATGACCAAGCCTAACTTGGTTACAAAGCCTGAAAGAATGAGGAAACTAATCCACCCTTTGGAAAAATATGCGATGGCCTAAGAGACCTCAGGATGTCCAACCCAGCCCTAATCCTGCCCTGACAGCACGGCTATGTGTTTAGAACATCCCTGTGATACCTGTCTCTCAGTCTGCATTTCCCCAGCCTCCATGCCATTGCTACGCAGCACGCACCAGGTCATCTTTCTCCCTCCTAATCCAAAAGGCCGAAAGTTCTCTGTGCGTTAGGTGTCCCAAAACTCGCCCACGGATGGGGTGAACACAGAAGACTCTGCAACATCTCCAGTCCTCCTCCAGGCACTGGAACAGTGGGGCCCTGGGGAAGAAAGATGGGGTTGGGACCCCACCCCACGTCACACCCAGCACCAGTAAAACCAAAACAAACCAGGCAGCCCCTTAAGTCGTAAGAATTAAAGGCACGATTCCCCCTTTCTAACGATGCTTTTACAGAAACCGTTCCACTGTAAAACTTTATGATTTGAATCTTTATAGCTGCCAGCAGAGCACATGTTCACTGCCTTAAATTATAACTTAATCTCAACAGAATTTGTGCTTTCCAGCGCTCCGTGGACAGAGTGAAAGACGAGAGGCAGAGCTTCGTGCCTGCTGCCCACCTGCCTCCTCAGACCACGACCTCCTGAGGTACCACGTGCTGGGGTGTAACTGCACCCTCCAACCAGCGCCCACCTGGAGATGCTTCAGCAGCACCTTCTGGCAGAGGCACAGAGGTGCCTGCAGGGCAGCGTTACGCTGCTGTTTATCACTGTGATTGCTAAAACACTAAAATGAAACAATGCAGGTGTCATAAACACAGCAAAGGGGCCACTGGAGATGTGACAGAAGCAATCCAGCCAAGCTTTGTGGGGCCAGTGCATCATCCTCTTTGGGAGGACCACACGCGCCCAGGGCTAGTAGGAAGTACCCGAGGCAGCGAGGAACCCTTCACCCATTCAAGGAGTAGAAAAGGAACAAATCTGCAACTGCAGTCCCCCAAAATACAACCCCTTCCAGTGGATGAACATACATAGTCTAACACATTGGCTCCCCACCCTTCTACAGTAGAAGCAGCGCTGGCAAGACCATACTTAGGGAACACCAAAGGAGAACATCCTCCTGTGGTCTCTGACATGCTTTTCCCACACAAACACCCTGCTCAGAAGAATCACACTGGTTATTGCTGACTTTTTTAAAGCCTTGCTGCGCGTATCCAGAAGCAGAAGTTACACCAGCACAAGTATAAAGCAAAGTGTGTAATGTGGGGTTTCAGGCATATCGTGGAACACTGGAAGAGGCTCGTGCCTTGTGTGCGTGTTTGCACATAGCAAGATGGTAGCAGAGACAAACACTGGAAGGAAACTGCCAGCCGTCTGTAAGGAGGAGGGCTCCAGTTTGGTGAGGGAATCAGGAACGTTTTTCTCAATTCCTTCTCATCTTCAGCAACAAGACAGAAAAAAAACCCAAGCAGTCAATCAATACAACAGTGAAATTTGTAACCCGGGCAACCTTTAAACACTAAACAATGTCATACTAAACTAAAACAAACTACATGAAATCCCAGTTAGGCATCAAAATAGCTCTGGGTCAGCGAGACTGAGGAAACAGACATAAAAGGCTTCAGCATCCTGCCATACCCAGCCCTGGCATCCTTTCTGCTGAGACTGGGGTACCTGTGAATGGATGGTCCTCCTCAGGCAGCCACACACCACAGCTTTGATTTGATAAGTCCTCTGGAAAGGTGACCCCACTAGATGGCTGGGGTCACCATCCTCCTGCAGCCCTAGACTTGAAAGATAGAAGGTCTGTCTGTCTAGCTGGGCTCCCCGCTTCCACCCTCTGCACGATTTGTTCACACCTTTCCCTTTTACATATTCTTTCATTTTCTCCCAGAGGGGGAACAGCTTGCTTTATTCTTCCAGTTGACTGTGTGCCAATAAACTTAACATGGAACCTTTTCTTTTTCAGCTGATCTTGCACTTTAATCTACTGTGCCTCTGGTTTATTACAGCATCTCCCCACCCAACAGATCACCTCAGTACAGAGCTCCCACAGAAACCTGAGGGTATTTCTAGAAGAGCATCCAATGCTCCACACCTCCTGTCTGCTCAACAGTGGGAACCTGATACCTGGACAATCACAACAGCCCAGGGAAGTGGAAGGGTGAACAAGACATTATTTGCTTCTTTCTATCCTGAAGCAGAGATGGCTAAATTTAACACATTCCTGAAAGAATTCTGCTTAATTTGCTCCTGAAATCTCTCAGTGCTCCCCACTGCCTAGACAGCCTATTGCATTGCTTTGTCACTCCCATGCTAGAAAATACACGGCTGACAAGAAAGGCTTCAGTTTAAGCTCCCACATTTCTTGCCTTATCAGGGGTTGGCACAGCTTCTTCCTGCTACTCAGCCTGCAATGCCCACCTGACACACCATCCTCAGGTGAGGCTGGATTCATTTTCCACCCTCCTAAGGAGACACTGATCCAGCCACCCTTACCGTCTTTGGTTTAGGCTATTGCTGAAATGGGCATCAACAAGAAGAAAGATGAAAGCAAATGCCCCTGTGTTTTCTGCAGGACTACAAAGAATTTATAAATAAAACTGGTGAGCCTTTTAATTTCTATTTTCCCTTCCTCTAATCTCATTTATTTTTCTAGGAGAAGGGGATTAAGGCAGCGTAAGAGACCACTCGTTGGGAGCTGAAGTTTGTCACTTCAAGCTGGACATCTAGTACCTGGCAGACTTCACCTTTCACAGAGCCACATGTGACTAAGAGCTTCCCTTTGATGCTTTCTCCTCTGGTTCTTTTAGGCTGCGGTCCAGTAACTTTCCTTCTTTAAAGGAAGGCCAAGGCGATTTTGTTTCCTGACTTTTGAAGAGCTTTTCCTTTTCTTTCTTTGATCTGTGTAGTGAATTTGATCTCCCAGAAGAGCAGGATGAGTGTGTCTCCTTGCAGCCTGGTTCCGGACAGTCAGCATTTGATTCATTGATTCATTTATTTTTATTTGGCTTTTGTGTTTGGCAAGCTTAATATGGGGCTGCAAGGGAGGCTCTTTCTGTAGGTCCAGGAGAAGGAAGGTGTTTCCCTGAACCTGGCTGAGCCCATGCTTCCCAGGCTATGGCAGGATGCCAGGGCATCTCTGGAGGCACTTCCAACATCTTCTGAGGGTGCAGGGAGAGAAGTCTACCTCTTCCTCCTGCTCCATCATGGGGCTTGATATCTAAACAGTGTGTGCTGATAAAAGGCCTGAGCTCTCCAGGGAACCCCCTGCAGGCAGGGCTTCAATTTCCATCATGTTTTGTGGCAGGCTCTGGGACAGGCATCTGCTGACCATTCATGCTCCCCACTGGCCTGGCAGCCAGAGGAGGGATGAAGCAGAGTAAAGGAGAGGGCCTAGCCTCTCTGGGGATGGACAGGAGGCTGTAACAGACCAGGCACTCTACAAAATCCCCTACTGAAGAATAAGGTGAAGCTCTTTGATGGGCTTTATGCAAGTGATAGCCCTTCTGGGACTCCAGCACTAGTCTGAATGCTTCTTCCAAGCAGCCATGCATGGTGAACCCCATAGCAAACCTGTCTCACACCTCCTGGCACCTTTCCATTCCAACAGGAGTTGGAGGTCCTGATGTGCCCTGTCCAGTTCCTGGCTGGAGGTTTAGAAGATCCGTGATAGTTAGGAATCATGAAGTTTGGGGAAAAGGTAAATAATAATTTATAAAAGGTTCTCTGAGGTGAGGTGACCAAGGAGGACATAAGCAGTCCAATGGGTCAGAGTCCTCCTCTGAGAAGCTGATCAGCTGAGCACTCCCAACTGTGCACCAGGATGTGGCTCCTCTCCACATCCCTGAGTGCTTGAGCCAGTGTAGGACAATTCCTGCTCCCAGGCTGCTGCCACGACAGCAGATCAGGAGTCGTGCTTTGCAGCCTTGCCCATGGCTTCAACACATCATTGGGAATCAGCACTGGATGCACTGAGATTAAGAGCAAAATGAATGTTTGTGTGGCTGTTACAGAAGTTCTCAAGCATCAGGATTGACTGGAGTCAGAGCTGGGATAAGTAGAGAAGCCCCTCACTCCCAGCCCCGAGACAGGCAGCAATCCTGTATATTCAATAAATAACTGGAGTATTTACTCAAATGAATGACTCTGAGCCTGTTCCAAGGAGTTAATTTAGTGCTAACTGACTGGATGAAAATGAAAAGGTCTCATTTTACATTAAGAATGATCACCTGACAGTTTTACTGAATATATTATGACAGGATTTATATGGCTATATAATTTTAGGGTATATTTGGAAGATTATTATCCTGATTTAAATAAACATGATCTCAAGAAAATCAACACGGAGTCAGGAACTTTTCACACAAGAAAAAAGGCAAGAAACTGGCTCAGACATGAACCTCAGTTGCATCTTGTGCCTGCCACCAGTCACTGCTCTGTAGACAGCAGGATGTCAGAGTTCATAGTGAGTGGCAAAAATCCCAAAGAAGTCCTTGAGTCCACTAACTTACACATCTCTAATGAATACGGTGCGAACTTCTTACACCAAATATCTTATTTTTGCACTGGGAGGGGAGCACAGAGGAAACCAGGCAGGTTGGAAGGGCTGGAGGGAGGAGTGGGCTGAAGGAGGCAGGTTTGGGTGTCAAAAGTGCCCCTTAAAAAAGTGTTATATAAAGCATCTTCTGTGAGGAAGAAGAAAAAAAACAAGTGAGGAACGAAAAGCGAATACATTGTTGGCTTGGGTAAAGAAATCACTCTCATGCATCCTGTTTTCCAGAGGATGTTCCCATTCTCCAAACAGAAATGGAGCACAAAGGAGACTTTGGGGCACTTTTGTCCCTGGTGCTCAGGGACATGTGGCAGGCCTGAAATGAGGCTAAGAGATGTCCCTTTGGCCATAGCACATAGGATGGAGGGATGGCAGCACCTTCTTGTCGTGTTCCCAGCAGGTCTGCAACACGGTGCATGTTAGTGGCCGGTGCAGGCACAAAGCCCTTTGGCCAAACCCGTGCTGGTGAGCCACCAGAGCTACTTTCCATGAGGCTGAGCCCATCTCCTTTCCAGCTTCTATTGGCTGTGGTGACTTGCATGAAGGGGCCTTAGTCCAAACGAGCATCTAGGACACAGCCCAGCTGCCTCTTTCAGCCCCCTCCCAGGTCCCAAATCCACTTCCTTCTCATTCCGTGTCTCTACGTGTGGTTGTATACAAGAAAGCCCTTGTCAAGGCTTGTTCTGTTTTACAGACTGCCTGATGGGATTATCTTTCCTGTCATTTTGAAGCTTGTATAAGCGTGCGACTTACACCACTCAAGCTAAATCATACTCAAGGCACTTTGGCTATATCTAAATTGTTTTGAGGACGGAGTCACTTATTTACAGATCGTGTTATTTATTTAGTAAAAAATAAATTTAAAAACCCCCGAATTCTAAATGAAATATAAGAAGTGGGTAATAAGGACATTGCAGTCAAGTAGCAATTTCCTGTGGAGCAGATAAGTGCCGAATAGAAAAGATCTTAAATACGCTGAAAACTGCACTCTCTGGTCTCAGACCACACAAAGAAAAAGCAACTTATTTGGTCAGGCACAGTCTTCCTAGGAGGTAACACTCACTTAGATATTATAGTGATGACAGGCAGCCTAGACGTATCCAAGACAGGTAGATCGATTACTCCTGTAGCAGTAACCTTGGGGCAATATTTGTCTGTCATAACCCCAAAGCAGATCAACTAACATTTAGGGACTAATCTGATGCCCAGCCCAGTCAGTGCAAATTTTTCCATTTATTTACTTCCACGGCTGCTGGATCAGACCTTTTGGGATTGCAAAATATCATACGAGCTCCTGTCGCCACTGGAAGAGCTATAAATGTGCAAAGAGCAGAAACCAAGAACCACCAGGTGGAATTTGATCATGGGTTTATTGAGTAACAGAAACATCACCCAGAGCTGGAGGGCATCAATGCCCAGAGGAGTGGGGGTCAGCAGCACACACAAGCCCCTTCACGCACTTGCTTTGTGCATGGCGGGGGTGTGCTTGCTATGGGAACACACCCGAGAGCACGTCAGGTGTGGGGACACCTCTCCACCTCCACTCTGGGAAACGGGTGGCAGTCATGGGCCCATCTGGAGCACCACTGCCCCACACCTACGAGCAGGGATCTTTCAAAGAGCAACTAGATGAGGCTAAAGCCTGTGTGCGTTCCCTCCAGTCCAGATCCAAGCACCAGAGCTGAATTTCTGGAGTTTATTCTGGATTTAAGTCGGTATTAAAAAACATAAAAAGATCTCAGCATGGAGGAGCGTGGAGGGGATGGCGTGCTTTAAAGTGCTGCAGCAGGCTCTGAGAGTCCACTTATTTATGAGTGAAGATGGATACCTCAAGAGGTTCTCCTCACCAGTAAATAATTCATAAAAAACAAACAAGCCCAGGTCTGTTTGAATTAGAACAAAATATTTCTTTAGAAAAGTGAAGTGATTAAGCACAGGAGGAGCTGGAGATGACAGCTGGTGTCTGCAGCTCCTGATGAGTCACCTTCACTCGCCAAGGCCCCTCTCCCAGGGAAGTGCTGCTGCTTTTTTTTTTAACCCTTTGAGATTCCCGGGAATGATTTGTCACCGGGGTTATTAGCATTTCTCCCTTTATATCGACAGCTTGTCTTTCCTCCTTCTAACCAGTGAGTGATTTCTTCACACGCTCGCCAAATATAGCCAAATCACCATGGTAAACGTATCGACAGAATCATATTAACAGCTGCTGAGCATTTACAGGGCCGTAAGTTATACAAAAAAAGCAGGAAGGAAAACACACATGGAAATAAACCAACTCTGATCAGCAGTGACAAGCATTTATTTAGGAGTCACCCGATGGAAATATTTTTTGTGCTTTAATTGCTAATTATAGGCTCCTACAGAAAGGTGGCTTTGGACAAAATTATCTCTTTAAACTGCAGCATTAAGCCAGCGTGAGCACATCCTACCTGGACGGATCTTAGGGAAGCAGGGGAAGAATGATTTATTTTGAAAGTGCTGCCCTCGTTTAAATCAAGCCCACAGTTTGCAAGTGAAAGTTACATCTCTTCTGATTTACCAGGCAAGGACCTTTTCAGTTTAAAGTCCAGGTGAGAGCTGAAAACACACCTATGTAAAGAAAGGGAGGTCTTTTCAATATCTGTTTGCTGGGAAGCCTGAGCCCTGGTCCTCCTCCTGGAGCTGGACTCTGCTGGGCTCGGTCTTGCTGCCCATGTGCTCACCAGCCACCCTTGATCTACAGCAGTGACTCTCTGAGTGCAGCAGGTTGCAGCCTCCCGAGAATCACAAAAGGGTCCAAAGGGGCTACCAGGTAGTGGGCAGAGGTCAGCAGCATCCTGGCACCCTCCACTCACAGTTGCATGGAGCTGCTGGGCAGAGCGTGGGAAGATGCCGATGCAGCCAGTGACCATCCATCCATCCATCACTATCCCAGGCTGGGCTTCTGCTTGGGGCAGAGCATGGCTGTGCAGCCCATCGTCACCCCTCTGCCCCGCAGGAAAGAGACGACGCTAACTCAGAGGGCTGCTGTAAGTCAGATGAGCCATGGAGGGATGGCATGAGACAGGCTTACATCAGCCACAGGGCTGTGTCACCCCATAGCCCTGGCACACTGCCTGGGGATGAGCTCTCCCCAGCCTCTTCTACACCTGTGACCACACCATAACCTGTGCCAGGACACGAGGAAAAGACAGCCTTTCTTCTCCTGATTGCCTTTCTCAGCGCGTTCAGGACACACTCATCATCCCTACCTCATTTGAGGGGTGCAGTTTTATTAGGGACCCACAACAGATAAGTGTAGGGCTCTGAATAATTCCTTTGAGCCACGAAAGGTCCAGGATTGTTTGTGAAAACAGTGTCAGGCAGCGATAGCGATCCCCCTCCATCCTAGCCCTTCCATCCCTGCTCCCATTTCCTACAGACACTCCCACCACCTCAACTAGGACCATGCCCGACACTGGTGTCCTGGGCTGCTCTTGTTTTGCAAGCTGTGGGTATTAACTCCTTTCCATTTTCCCTGCAGGCTGCTGCTCCTGGTTTTTCTCTGCACTGCTAATATCTTTAAGGTATAAAGGCAGTGTCTCGTGGGACAGAAGAGCAGTTTGTTTCTCATCCCCATCTCACGAACAGTGAGACGGTCACTGTTGACAACATGGTGCACAGCGAATTCATTTAACACAAATCAGCCTGTTTTCATACACCTACAGCATCTTGGGCAGATGCTCTCTCCTGACTGATGAATGAGGGGAAGTGGCTAAATAGAAGGGAAACATCACACAAGATACAACTCAGAAGTGCTGGGGTTTTTTAACCCTTTGAGATTCCCAGGAATTCCTCAGGAGCGTTTCACTCCAAACAGCTGACAAGTGGGCATTCCTCATGAGAAACCAGCACCTCCTAAAGCTGCCTCCACACCACCCTGCACAGGACACAGGACATGTGCTGTTCCAGGGAAGCCACCCACCTCCCTTGGGGGGTTGTAAAGATAAAACCAGACTTCTGTACAAGTTCAAACACATTACGAGGGCTGCTTGTGTTGAGGAAAGAGCAGAGACCTGCCAGGAACTCACTCTCAAGAAACTTGGATGTATACTAAAAAGGCTTCTGTAGCCAGGCCCCGAAACTTGGAACCTTGCACTTGGGACCACAAGGGAGAGAGGACAAGGAGATGGAGCATTTCTGCTGCATGGGGACATTCATAGTTGGCACCTAAGGCATTTCACCTGAGGCGACATTACAGTCCCAACCTGGATCGTGGCTGTATTGCTGACTGCAAGGGCCCGGGCTGCCCAAGCCACATGAGGAGGACAGGGCTGGGACCCTCCTCACCAAGCTGCCCTCAGCTGCAACACAGCTCAGGAAGCAGAACTCTCCTTGCACCAACCACTTCCAATGCAAAGCATCTTCATCCAGCATGAAGGATGACTGAGCCTGAGATAACAAACTTCAGCTGACAACCACAACCTAGTCTGCATCCACAGCCATGGGACAAGCATCAAGCCCACACTGGCATAATTTTTAAATGCATAATTTGGGCATCTGGACACCTTGTTGCAAGAGTTTACTTCTAATAGCTGCTAATTCAGTATTTGTGAGGACTGGTCTACTCTAGCATTTGGGAAGCAGCCCTGAAGGCCAGCGCTTTGAGTCTTCACTTCCTGGAATTACCAGGCTTCTTTAAAGCTAACCGTTAGAGTAATGGGTTGGGGTTTTAACCACACTTGGACAAGCCCTCACAGAGTTGAATTTCATGAGGGCTGTCATCAGCTGTGCAGCTTCCTCCTGTCACAGACAGAAATGGGACGGGATGGGGTCTGGGCACTATTAACGTGCAGAGAAACTCACTGAAACCTTGTCGTGGTTTAACCCCAGCCGGCAACTAGGACCAGGCAACCGCTTACTCACTCCCTCCACAGCAGGGTGAGGAAGAGAGTCAGAGGAGTAAAAGTGAGAAAACTGGTGGGTTGAGATTAAGACAGTTTAATAGGTAAAGCAAAAGCCACACAAGCAAGAAAAGGAATTAATTCACTGCTTCCCATCAGCAGGTGAGTGTTCAGCCACCTCCAGGAAAGCAGGGCTCTATCAGGCATAATGGTTACGTGCAAATGCCATAACTCCACACATTCCTCCCTTCCTTCTTCTTCTCCTCCCAGCTTTACATGCTGAGCATGATGTCATACCGTGCGGAACACCCCCTTGGCCAGTTGGGGTCAGCTGTCCTGGCTTTGTGCACCCCAACACCACTTTGTGCTACCAACACCACTCTCATCCTGAATCCAAAACTCAGCCCCACACCAGCTGCTAGCAATAATGTTAATTCCATCCCAGCTAAAACCATGACGGACCCCAAAGCTGGGTGTGCCTACTCATCCTCTTCTCTCTCCTGCAGCACCTCCTAACCACGTTAGAATCCAGGGGACATATCTTTGCGATTAGCTGCTTCCCAGAATCTCCTCACGCCAACTCAGAAAAGGGAAGGGTGTACAGGGAGGCTCAGGGATGATCTCCTAGCTGGCAAAGCAAAGACAGCAAGACAGGGGACAGAATGGGCACCATCTGAGGCACAGAGAGAAGAAGCCGTCCCCAGGAGAAGTGTTTATTCCAATCTCAGCTACTTTCTGCTGGCATTTTTCAAGCCAAATTGGAGGCTTGAATCAAAGTAACTTTTCCTGCCTCTGCTGCTCACATTTCTGCTTGCCCTCTCTTGGGAAAAGACAGACGGCACAACACACTGAAGGTACACAAAAAGTTAGCACAAAGCCTTTCTTTAAAAATTAGATTAGAAAGGTGCTTTAGTTCTCCATTTCTTTCCTCCAACCACCTTCCCCATTCAGCTCTTTACCCTCACATGTGCCCTTTCCTTCCCCAAACTCCTTCATTCAATAACAACAGAAAAAAAAGCCAACAAAAGGAAAAGCACCCACAGGAAAATATGGTTGTGCTACTCCATCTGTCCTTAATTTCTCCCCTAGCTTTGACTCTGTGCAGCCCTCTTTTAAAGCAGCCCAGACAGTGGGGCTGCAGGAGGGTCACCCCAACCCTGCACACCAGGGTCAAGGTATTTGAAAGGCTGAATTCAGCTCTCCATGAATTCCGCTGTAAGAACTCGCCAGAGAGACTCCCCCAGCATCTCCCTGGCTTTCTCCTGTGGAAACTCTGGCCTTTCTGTTTTCTGCACCGAGGCTTCCTCCTCCTCCTCCTCCTTTCAAGCTGTTAAGTCAGTAGGTCCACAGGGCTGGGGAGGGGCAGGGTAGGTCAGCAGGAGCACAAGTGAGACAAGAAGCTAATTAAGCAACATGCAACCCTTGTGAGACCCAGAGAGCAGGGAAGCATCCAAGGAGCAGTGGCTGCACCCGGTGCCAGTGACACCGCTGTAACCACCATCTCTCCCGTGCTCCTGGGGATGCTCATTGGAGGAGCAGAGCTACTGACGACGCTGCAGCTCTTGGCAAACTGGAGAGGAGAGGACCCCTGCCCTCCTCCTCCGCCCCAGTACCCTGCCCAGCTTAATAAAATAAAATCCTTAAGGCAGGGGCTGCAAAAGAGAGAGGAGCCCCCTCTGTTGCCTGGACTGTTAACCCTCTTGGAAGTTAGAATGGGAAGAATGACTGACAGACAGACAGACACACTGTGCCAAGCAGCTTTGGAAGGTCCTGAGAAGTGGGCTATGACTGCAAAAGCCTGCTCTGAGGAGAGAGGGGACGCAGCAAAGACACCACCAGCCCCTCAACAGTGACAGTGCCACCCTCCTGCCATTCTCTGAGGCAAATGGAAGTGCCATGAGGACCTGGATCACCAGGAGACATGATGCAGGAACAAGGCAGCATCACTACTGTCAATGCCTCCCCAGCATCATCAAGCTTTGGGTCCTCAGTTCCCAGATAGGATCTTCCTGGATCCAGGAAAGAAATGCATCATCCTGCTTTTATTCAGTCCTCTTTTTAAATGACATCTCAGGCACTGTCAGCGCTCTCAGACCTCTGCCCCAGTACTTCAGCAAGTTTCTCTCTCACTCTGTTAAATCAATGGGTGGGCTGGAGCTGCAGAGCTATGGTCGCTGCCCCTGGAGAGCCACATCCCTTCTGCCCCGCTGCAGTAGGTTCACAAGGCTACAAGCTCCCTGTCACCTCGTTCACACCTCTCGCTCATGTGTTGAGGTGTCTGGAGACAGGCTGCCCTGGAGGCCCAAGGAGCAGGGGCTCTCCTCCAGCCCCAGACACAAGCTCCCACACCCGCCGGCAGCAGAACCCACAGGGTTTGAAGGCCTCACACCAGGTCGGAGCTGGATTTGCCTGATGCACTTTGCATCATCCATCTGCGTCACCCCCAGCATCACCCAGCTTCCAGGAAAGGAAATACCTGTTCATCTATCCCCAAAACGTCACAGCTTTGTATTCAGGCAGCTGGACCTACCCCGAGGAGGACGAAGGGATATAAGCCATTTAAAAGGCAAGACAAAGGGAGGAACTGAGCCACCCTGGACCAGCACATAAATATCTCCTTAGTGAATCAGCCTGCTAACAGCACCCTCAGCAGCCAAAAGATGACTGTTTACCACCAAGGAGCCCTTCCTCCTCCCAACAGAGCAGGGAGTAGGTGCCTGGCACCCCAATAGCCGTGACTCAGCTGCAAGGTGTAAGGGTGCTACCAGGAAGCAAAAGAAAGAGAAGAAATGCTACCACCAGAAGAAATCTACACCAACTTGCAGAAGGAGCAACATCTGGAAATCGAATGAGGCTTCTGTTCTGACCCCTGGGTGGCCAGGACCACAGAAATTGCCCACGGGACTTCTCCAAGCCTCCATCCACCAGCCCAGGGAAATGTGGTACCCAGAAGCTCAAGCCGAGGATGTGGGAGGCAGAAGTTTGCTAAAGATCCACAGGATAAAAGCTGTTCAGGCAGGCTGTGCCAATAGTCTCATTCTTCATGTAAGAGAGCTCCCTCTAGGTTAAACACTCGGGTATTTCAGAAGCCATTGCTCATTTTGGAGTCCACGCTCTGCCCTGACGCCTCTATCTCCAGAGAGGAGTCCATCAGCCAGGAACCCCACAGAATATGGGGTTTGCTTTCTGCCTGCCACCCGGCCTTCCTGCCACAGGCATCGGCTGACCACAGCTCCGGGTGTTACCTGCACACGCGTGTGTGATGCATGTATGCTCGTGTGCTGTCCTAAACCACAGGTCCTCGATTTCACCCATCACAGCGACTCCAACAAATTCGGCTGGAGCTCATGAGGGAAGGAGCCAGCCCGCAATTTCTCCAGCCTCAAACCTAATCTTTACCCTGCTTTGAAACACAGATGAATTATTCCACAAACTGATGAGCGGGGGAGTTCAACAGAGGCTTTCAAATTCACAGAGCTAGAAAAATCAGATGGAAAAGACTTAATGCCAGAAAAAGCAGGACTGTTCCCTGCAGTGGGATCCCAGGAGCTTTGTGCAAACTAGTTTTAAACCTCAAAGTCTTTAACACAACTTCCTGTTTTATTTTTATTTTACCTAGGCTGGTATTTACTAATAAATATGCAGCTCGCTGTGTACAGAACAGCAGGTAGCTCCCATTTACAGCTGTATATAACTGACTGCAATATTCAACACCCTTACTCTGCTATGCAGTATAATGCTCACAATAAAACACATACCGTATTTGCAACTGTGTCCACGCTACTATTCTGGTACGTGACACACATTAAGAAACAAATTCACAACGTAGAGGAGAATTTACCATTTACACACACACACACACAAAAAAAAGATGGGTTGGGATTTTCAATAAGTTCTAGCATAACACAGTGTCATTTTTATATCTTGCCTGCTCCCTTGGTCTTGCTGATTTAATACATCTTTTCTCTCTATAACCATAAACCTATAGGCTGTATATAGATTTTTTTTAAACATAATATACAGTACCAGTGTGTATTTATAAAACTTTACCATAGGAATGTCAGAATTGCCAGAACGACTCAGTCCAAGGGCCATCCAGGCCAATATCCTGCCTCCAACAGCTTTTCCCATTAATGTGGATTAGACAGACAATACAGTTTACTGCAACCTCGTTTATAACCATGTTAGTGATAATAATACTGCCCTGTGTATAAATGCTTATAGAGCACAGTGGACGGGGAAACAGCATCATCTGCACAGGGAAACAGCATCATCTGCACAGGGAGGGAAACTGAGGGAGGGGAGGTGGAGATTTTAGAGATATATATAAAAATATATATAACTTGATGGAGATTATATATGTGTTTACGCAATGAAGAGTCCATCAAGAGCCCTGGATAGCACCACCACCCGCTCCAGCCCTTGCATCCCACCACGCAGCCCTGCCAGGCACCCAGAGATGGGCCACAAGCCCGGGGGACACTGCACTGGGAAGAGTTAATGGTGGAGGTCTCCAGGCTGAGCGCTGCAGGTGTCTGCTTTTAATTCTCTGCTGCTCTTCTCCCCAACAGCCCAAGGATTTCCACCCTCCCTCCTTCTCCTTTACAAATGAGTGTTTAGCATAAGAAGAGAGGCAAGAGGAGCCAGGGCAGCAGGGAGATCTCCTCCAGCCCTTTCTAGGCAACCTGAGCAGGCGGGAAAAGGCAGCTGGCTGGAGCCCAGCGAGAGAGAGGGGACCATGGGACGAGTCTTTTCACATCTGGTTAAGTACTGCTAAACCCTCCGACGAGCTGCCTAATTATTACAACACTTCTGCAGAAAAATTAACGTGCTTGGCCGGCTGCACTGGGGCAGAAAGGGTAGGAAAGCAGCTGTCAGGACGCAGGCAGGGATGGGAGCACCAAGAAAAGAGGTTTGCGGCACATAGGCACAAGAAGAGAAGGGCAGGGAAGCTCTGCCTGCAGGGATCCTGCCAAGAGAAATCCTGCTTTTTTTTGTTGCTGCAGGGCACCCCAGGAGAGGATAGTGCCAACAGAGTTGTTACTCCAGCAAGGGCAGCCCTCGCAAAGAGCTCAACAGAGATGCCCTGCTCACCTAAGTCAACACAGCAACCAGCATCCCAAAAAACACATGATTGTCCCGAGGGCCAGGAGCAGGACCTGGGGTGCTGGGCTCCCCTGTGCCAGCCTCTGCTCACCTCTTCTGGCTGAGACCCCATTTCAGTGAATTCCACAGAATCCGAGCGTGGCACCGTATGTCTGTAGGTCTCTATAGGACCTATAAGTACAGTACCACTAAGGGAGCATCATTCAAACGTGCATCTTCCTGCCAAAACCTGCTTAAAAAGGGCTGCAGGAAGGACACCATGGGTACTGCTGCCCCAGGGTGGCCATCTCCATGTCAGGTTATCACAAGCATGCTGGTGGGTAAGTCTCTTTCTGCTCCAGCTGTGGTGGGATTAATCTCTCTCCCTAGACAAAAAGGTGGGCTTATTTCCCGAGAGGTGTCCAAGTACACCCAGAGAGCTCAGCAAAAGCAGCAGCCTGCTGGGTGCCTTTTACCCACAGACAGTTGATGAAATTAATGACACAAAAGTAAGTATAAAGGCTAAGACAAATAGAACTGGCAACAACTTGAACCTTTGGCCTGTCCTTTGAAAGTCTCTGGCAAGTCTCAAATCTTCTTGATCTGCTCACTAAAGGGATGACTGTCCCACAATTATTTTCCAAGCATTTGTTGGCAAGTTGTAGGAGGAAAAAGGCATTTCACTGAAGCTGTTAGTACAAAAGCTCAGCTCCAGCCAGGGCCCTGGACTCCACTTCAAATTATAATATTTTAAGTACCTGAAAATAAATATTTTGTCAGCTGCTGAGAATTAAGAAGTAGCTTCGACCTTTCAGAGAGGGGAACCCTGCGGAGAGCGGCGAGCCTCAGAGAGTTTAGTTGCAAAACAAGCTTTGCCCAAGCCATTCAACCTGTCTAGCACAGACACAGCCTCCCCTCCTGCACTCCCGGCTCCCTCCAAGCTGCCCGCAGCCTTCTGGGGCACAGCAGGCTCTCCTGCACACACCAGCTCCTTCCCAGCTGGGACTTGTGCTGATGAAAGACGCTGGCGCAGCACTGTACCATGAACTGGATGCTACGAGTAAAATGAGCATCCCTGAGACAGCAACAGCGGTGTGTCAGGGCTTCCTGCTCCGAGATGCCAGCTGCCTCCCACGTTGCTCATCCCCGATGTTGATTCATGCAGTGCCATGCCAAGTCCAAGGAATTTTATCCACAAGGACTAAAAATCCTTACTTTCAGTTTTTAACATTAATTCTGATTGTGACCAAGCACTTGGATGGATGTACCCATCACCTCTCACACCTCTGAGCTGCGATGAGCACTCTTCACGTTCCAGCTATGGCAAAAGGAACCCACACAAAGCAGAAGATCTCCGGGTTTCCAGCAGAGCTCAAAGAGTTAAATCCCTCTCCCTTCCCCCCCAATCTTTCTGCCTTTGGCCTTTAGATCAGCCTTGGTTGCCAGTGAGGACTCATCGAAACACCACGAGGCTGGGCCTGTCAGGAAGGAAACCAGCGCGTCCAAAGTTTTGTTGTTCTAAAGACTTTTTTTTTTTAATTTTATTTTACTGCTCAGGAAGGAAGCCAGAGCCTGCGCTTCGACTCCAAGAATGTCGATTACTCATCCTTCCCTGCATTATTTCTTTTATCTCTCGCTTTTATCTACCTTACTCCAAATTTTCCCCCTTGTTTTTTATTCTCCGGGTCCCAGCCACTGTTTTCAGCTGTTCGTCCAAGTTTCACACACACAGAAATTGGCAACTGTTTCTGAGGAATAAAACCCAATAATAACTGTTATTTATCAAGACTCAATCTCTCCCCCCACTGCAGCCTTTTCAATTCTGGTGTAACCGTCCCGGGTACCACGGTTATAACCACTGCCCTCGGACCTGAGCACCTCCGAAAGGTGAACACAACCCCCCTCAGCACATGGCTGTGCTACAAGGGTGTCGTGACTCCTGCTTTAAAGATGGGGGATGAGAAATGCCTCTGCTCGTCCAAGGTCAATAGAGTCCACAGCACAAGCACAACCTACACTCAGGGCTTTGCCCAGACAGCCCTTCCCTGTTCCTGCCCTGAGTGGCAGTGAGGAGGACGCACCCCCAGTTCTGCCAATAAACATGCCCTTCATCTTCAGTACACCCCCACCACCACCAGTCAGGCTAGAAATGGGCAACAGGAGTGAAGTAATCGGTATGTGACGAGTTCATGACACATTTCCTTAGCCATAAAAAATGTGGGTCCTGGATCACCTGAACAACAGTGAAGCCACCTGAGTACATAGCAGACAGACTATCAGCAAGTGGTGTCTAACTGCCTTCTCCTCCCAGCATCTGCAAAATCCATCACACCACCTGGGGATTTCCTTTTCTTCTCTACCCAGGTGCCGTTAACAACCCAGACACAACTGGCAACATCTGGGAGAACACAGACCCAGATGTTCCTCATTGACATCATAACCTTCCCCAGCCATGCCAGGGTGTGCCCGCTCACTGGGGTGGGAGATGCACATGCTTGAGGGCAGGTTTGGGTCCTTGCAGTGTTCCTGAAGAGATGACCATAGGTGAAGGTCTTTTTTTTTAAGTTTAAGGCCCCTTTTTCCCTGAGATGTGCCGTAAAACCCGAGATCTGATCTGGACCACACCATTCACAGCTTCCCCAGGCTACAACACCCACAGCATCCCAGCTACACACAAGTGAGGCCAATTCAACTCCTCTCTGCCCAGCTCTGTCTTACTCTAACATAATCCTCCCGTTTCCACAGTTAATGCGTTGTTTTCATTTTAAGAGGGAAAATAATGAGATGGAGACAGAGATCTGCAAGCTTTCGTGGCTTACTTTTTCCAGTATATCCCAGTCCTGATCCAAATATCATCATACTTATTTCAGTCCTGGACCCAACCCACGACTGGACACAACACATTGGCCAAATTAAGACAGAAATAACTTGTAGCACTTTTCTACTTCACACTCTCTCAGAGACCTCTTGCTGACGTTTAATTTCTGGTCTGCAGACTCCCTGCTTCCCCTACTACTGAATCTCCAGGCGCCTTCAGCCCAGCTTCCCTGGCAGGCTGCTGGTGGCTGTGACTCTCTCACAACCAGAACCACTCTCTGAGAGCAACATTTTTTGTGCCTGAACCCAAGTAGGCAGAAAAGATGGAGCAGCACAGACAGTAGCAACCCGGTGCCAGGAGCAGAGACAGCATGAGCAATGCCATCAGATGCCATCAGACCTGTACGGGGCTGTGCACCGAGCAAAGGGCAAAACTGAGAGCGAAGAAGCAGGGTTATAAGAGTTTAGCCACTCGTTCTCCCCTTCTCCTGTCTAAGGGCCACCTCCTGATGTATGAATCTACTTAGGCCGGCAACTTTTTGATTGTGACCATTAAGTTCTTCTGCTTGTGCTCTGCACAGGGTTACCCAGGTCACCAATTGCTCCTTCCTCTCCCTGATAGAAAAAAGGCCCATGGTCAAACTGCCTTCTGGGGAGGCTGAAGACAAGGATCTCAGGAGGGAGAAGCTCTCACGCTGGCTAAGGACTTTGTTGGAGGCTCACCTCCAACCTACAGCACTGATAACGGGAAGTGAAACTGGTTTGCAAGGAGGAGAGTAAACAAGAGAAGGAAGCGGGCTTCTGCAGACCCCTCAACGGCACTGCAGTGTTTTGCATGGATGCCTCTGACCTGCACTGGTATTCAGCACCTGAGATGGCACCTTCCACCCATCCACAGCCATCAGGACCTCGCCACATCATCCACACTGCAAACAGCGACCAGGAGACAAGGTTCCCTTCAGCTTGCACGGGCCAAAGGTTGGTCTGGGCGCGGGGTGGCTCTGCTATGGCACGGCCAGTCCACCCTGATAAGGCTTTGGCTCACCCAGCCCGAGGTGCAGCACCCAGGGTGCCATTCGCCCCGTTGAGCCCTCCTTCCCCCTCACTCACAAACACCCTCTGGCACAGCGGGAGTCTCCCCCCAAAAGAGGACTGGGACAGGGAACTCCTAACGAAATCTTCGTTGGTAGCAAAGTTGGAGGAGAAGGCTGAGCTGTAATCTGGTACCAGGTCTTTTCCCATCCTGGCACAGCTGCCAAAACTCACTCTCTGCGATGAGGGATTATTGTCCTGTGCCTCCTTGTAGGAGGGGTGCCACAGCACAGACAGTTTCCCATACCGAATGACTTTGCAAGTCACTTCTGAAAGTGCAGCGTCAAAATCAGATTAAAAGATTCAGTCATTTTTACTTTAAAAAAAACAACCAAACAACAAAACCAAAAACTTAATTTGAAATGAAGTACCAGAAATCCCATTAGAAAGAAGTGGGTCCATCAGGGCAGTTCCCCAACTTTTACTTTTCGCTCTGTTTACAAAACCTACTGCATTTGGTGAGCCGTCTGCCCTGCTGGCACGCTGCTTGCCTGCCGCATGATGCTTTCCCGTTTAGTTTTCATACCCGAGCAGCAAAGTGCTCCACCTTCCTTCCAAGGAACGAGCCCAACCTGGGGAAACCAGGACACTAGCCCCACCAGTGAGCCTGGCATCTGCCCCTGGATGTGTCCCACCGCCCCTCACCCTGCTCGGGGCTGCGGCATCGCCCATCTGCAAAGCCCAGGCAAGGCCGCAGGGCCGTGCCAGCAAAAGCGCTCAGGTGCCAAAGATCTTGCATCTTTCCCAGTTAAAAACCCGACATTGTTACTCCTCCAGTGAGAACCAGTTACTAAGAATCCCTGCTGCTGAGGGAAAGCAAGGACACCGCTTCCAGCTCTTCCTTTTAGGGGTTTCCAGAGACACTTAGTGCT
The DNA here is from genome assembly GCA_013400555.1 of Jacana jacana. NCBI lineage: Eukaryota > Metazoa > Chordata > Aves > Charadriiformes > Jacanidae > Jacana > Jacana jacana. The sequence continues at coordinate 317,328 of VZTM01032509.1, forward strand.
TTCCTTTTCCCACTGCAGGACAGCCCTGGTATTCACAAGGAAAAGTACAAAGCACATTCTTGCTCTGCAATTTGGTGAGAAAGCAAATCTCAGCCTCAGGCTACCAAAAAAGGAAGGTTTTAAAACAATACGGATTGGAAACAATATGTCCCACGTGAGGAAAAATATGCTGGAAGTGTCCCCCACCTGAACTGAACGAGCAGTTTCATTGTCACCAGGACTCCCTCCCCATGTTATCCACATTTAACACAATAAATCTCTCTTTGCCCCGCTCCCTCCCAACATTGCTTTTCCCCTGCTTCTGTTGCTCCAGGTACTGCTGCAATTCAAGATACCAGCAAATGGTCAGAGGAGAGGAGAATGTGATGGCTAAAGAGGAAGGCTCAGCTTATCACAATGGTCATCCACGTCGTTTCAAAAAGGCAAGACAAAGAAGGACAGGCACAGACAGTACCAAAATCCACACTACTTCTTCAGTCAGAGCCTTCATTGACTTGAGGGCTAGAGAAGGATGGCCAACAAATACCCTAGTAGCTATAGGAAAGTACTTCATCACTAAGATGTAATGAAAACTGAATTCAGGGCAATTAATTTGCCCTGACTATCTGTAACCTGTGTGTTTATACACACAGGAATCACTCAGGCCAGCAGAACCATGCAGGCAGACAGTGAGGTTCCTGGAGTGGGGAGAAAGACACAAATACAGATTACATGTGTAGGCATACAAAAAACCACATATGTCCTTTTTCAGAGGGTGCTGTAGAGGAATCCGACCGCGCATTAAATTTCCCAAATAGAAATCCATTATTCCTGAAGAATTTCAATGCTTTGCATAGCTGAAAAATGTCTTCAGCAGTCCCCAAATCTGCTATTCCATCCTGAAGAAGAGAGGTGGAAAATTCATAGGCCGTCAAGCAAACTGACATGATCGAAGACCACCAGTGACATGAACCACAAGATAAAAATTGCCACAATTTGCTTTCAATGGCTGCTTTTCTTGGAATATGGTATTAAAAGAAAACAACTTTGCCCCCACTATGAATTTGCATTAGAAATCCATAATAAAAATAAAGCTTAATATTATACAAATGGGTACAGCTCTCTATAGTGCTCCTGATGCAGATTAAGGTTAGGCAGATTTCAGATGACAGTTATTTACCTCGGTCTAACACCATGTACGCACAAACGGAATTTATTTTATAGCTGCAGATATTAGCCAGAAAAGGAGATGAGAGGAGATCTTACAGTCTCATGTAAAATATAATTATGTCTGTTTTCTACTCCTTGGAAGGCAAACAAAGAAGGAAAAATGAATCTGCTGCTAGCATTTAATGGGAATGGTCTAAATGCTATCAAACAAATAACAACCAGCAACAATTCACAAACACCTTCACTTTGATTTTTTCCACAGAGGAATTCCAGAAACTAAGACCTCATCCCCTTGAACACTTTCACTCCTAGAGAGCAGGATTAGGCCCACGCCTGAGCATGGCTCTTTCCTTCGAGACCTTCAAATTATGAAAGAAAGAGGAGGGAAAAAAAAGAAAATAATCACAGAGGCCCTAATGCTTATCCTCTCCCTCCTGAAGCGTCCGCCCGTTCCCCCCCACTCCTCCCAATTCCTTACGCAATCGCCACCAATCAACCAGGAAACTGTTGCTAACTCTTGAATTTTGCAAGTTAGCAAGTAAAATAATAAAACAATGTTTTAACTGTCAGAGATCCTGGCTCGCAAAGTGCACTTTGGTCATTTCCTTTAATAACTGTAGTTTAGCAGTAATGATTTATAATAGTTCATAATATTCTACTAACTGTACTATATTAATAATACTAATACTTTGCCCTTGCCTAGTGTCTTCTGTCAGGAGATATCAAAGCGGCACACGCTGCTGTGAGGGAGGCATGGCTCTATTCCCACTAGGGACTGGGAAACTGCCACTCTGAGCCGTGCCCAAGGTCAGGATTCCCAGTCCCCAACCCAGCCGGGCAGCTGCCGCGTCCGCCTTCACTTCTGCCGTAGTTTTGTGAGAGCAGGCGAGTCTGATCGATGGGGCTGAAGATTTAATGCGATTAAAACCTTCTCAAAAGGCAGGGCTTGGCCAGCGGTTTGGGGGTTGTTTTGTTGGGGTTGTTTTTTTTGGGGGGATAGGGTGGGTGGACATTGGTTTTGATGGGAAATAGCGAACGAGACGAGGAGCTGGCCCTGCAAATGTTCAATACATACACTCACGCCGGGCAAAAGAGGAGTGATAAATATTTACTGTGCCTGTTCCCATCTCTCCCGGGGGAGATGGATAAACACGACATTTAGGTGCTACTCGGTGCTCCCAGGACAGTGGTTATGGAGCCCCAACACCAACTCCCGGGGAGTCCAAAGGGGAAGGGAAAGGGCATGAGACACCGCTGGCACGGCTGAGACGACATGAAAAGCTGGCCGGATGGCAGCGGCTGCGCGGGGAAACATTTTGGAGGAGAAAACAGCCCCAGCCCTCCCCCTCAAACGATCAATTAAAAGCCATCCTTCTGCCGAGGAGCCGGAGGAGGACAGCAAATGAGGGCTGTGAGGAGACCAGCCGCCCCGGCCGGGCTCTGCATGACAATTGATGGGAAGGGGAGGCCGGAGGGGCGGCCCCATCCCTCCTCTCACCATGGTGATTAGGTATTCCGAGTGCGCCAGATAGCCCCAAATAACAGAAAGAGAAATATAAACTGGAGACCGGCAGATCCAAGGCAGGCCAGATGGCCCCGCAGCCGGCAGGGGCTGCTCCCATCCAGCCCTTCCCCACTTTAACTGTTCAAACATTTCTTTATCCCGACAAGACAATTAAGGCGAACAGCATGGAAAGGAGTCTCGGCAACAGTTTGCAGAGGGAGCAGGAAGGTAGTTGCCAGAAAAGCAGAGAAAGAGGCGGTTGCTGCATACTCCAAGACCCCCGCGCAGCGCTCCTCTCTCCAGGAGGATGGTGTGTTTTCTTTGGGTGGTCAGACAGGGATGCACACGTGGCCCTCGTCTCTGCTACTGCCCACCCGCCTGCCCACCCCTCCAGAAAAGCTGCTGTTGCTCCTTCCCTCCTCCTACATCACACAGAGCACTGCACGACGGAAAGCAAGCGTTCCACTCCATTTATTTCATTATTTCGTAAGCAGTGTTAAGCTCGCAATTTCCCATGGTCACGGCTGATTATTATTAGCAACAAAGCATCACTTCACATTAGACCCCAAATTTTACCAGCCTCAGAAGTGGTGCATCCCAGCAGGAAAAGTGGCGAGGGTGAGGATGGATGTGTCCATGGGTGCACTCCCCCTCCAACCCATTGTTCTGCCACAGAATGTAAGAAGATAAACCTTCTTCCCCCAGCACACGTACATACATACACACACAGCTCTCTACATAGGTCCCAGCCCATAAACACAAAGCCCAGCACACATGTCCGAGGGTGGGTGACTATAAAGGTAGTCCTTGGTCTGATTTCCAAAGGACTACGTTCTTCACGAATTCAAGCTGTGATCATCATAGCCCCAATGTCCACCACCTGAAGTGCCATTTGCATTTCATCAATATGGAACCAGTTGTTTGGAAAACTAACTCCATGCTAGAGGTGTTCTTTCAAACCCTGAAGTGGAACAAAGAGCTCACTAACATGGTGCACAACCTCTCTTGCAAGGGAGGAACAGGTTGCAGGACAAACTGACTCTGTCCAGATAACCAAGGTTAATTATGATGATATAAATAAAATAACACTAATAAAACCACCCCTACTTCACCCACCAGTCCCAAGTGATGAGCGAGGGCTGTAGCCTGCTCACCAACTCCATCGCTCATTCCCATTAGCAGGAGCTGGATGAGAGCCACCAGCAGTAGCAGGGAAACAGAGGCTGGGAGAGCCAGTGGCCAGGATGTAGAAGGTCACCTTGACACACCAGGCTGTGCTCCACAAGAAGTCACAGACAACACATGACGAAGAACCAGCAGCTACAGGAAACCGTCTTCTGTGGTCCAAGGAAGGCTGGGGACATGGGCAGCCTCACAGGGATGGCAGAGGTGTCCACTCCTCTGACAAGGTCCAGATCTTCACCAAGACATACTGGCTTTGCCATGGACCTTGACCTGTCACTTTGTGGGCAAGCAATGCCATGGTGACTGGGTACAGAAGGCCACTGGGACAGATTTTATTAGAATCAAAGAATAAAACCAGGGATTTGTTTTTTTTTCCCCTGATTTGAAGGCAGGGCTATAGATCTCTTTTGCAGAAAGGAACACGCCGTTTATTTCCACTCCTTCTAGGAATCTCAACTATTGTACGCTTATTAAAGGAAACCCATAAAATATGTCTCCCGGTGTCTTTAACACATGCTTTACAAGAAGCCCCTAAACCCTAACAAATGGCATTATTTTTCTCAGTAAGCATCTGAGAGAACGGCCCCATCCAGTACACGTTACGTCTGCTTCTCCCTGGAAAGGCTCCACTCTTCTGTGTGCTCCCTGTACGCTCCATCGCTCCCGATGCCCTGAGTACCTGCGTTTTCACAGCAAGAGATGACTTGCCCCAACGCAGACGTCTCAGCCCGGTTTGCTGAGTAACGGGGAGCACAATCCCACCTGAATGCGCCCCCTCGGGAGATGCTCTCCCTTACCGGGATGCACACTGTGGGTACCGCCGGAGAACAACTCCCTGCTTCAAAAGAAAAGGAAAGGTTCACCCAAAAGACTACTCTGCCTCACAAATACGTATCTTAGAGGGCCAGGCGATAATCTGGGTTACACTAGCACACACCCTGAACAATTCACCAAATTCTGCACATTTCCCCCACTGGTGAAAAGAGGATGAGACTTTGCTCCCAGGATGCAGAGGACTAAGTAGAGCAACTTCCAAACACTCCTTGAGATGAAAGAGGAAAATGCCTGGCTGTGGATTCTCGCTTTGCTGCAAAGAAGTATCTCGAGTGTAAATCTATTTTTTTTCAGGAGAATTAAAACTCAGTACATTTAATTCCTTTTTTGTTTTGTTTTTTTAATTAGAAAACCCAAAACAACAAACAAGTTCCTTAGACAATCACCATTTAAGCTACGGGGTAAAACAAACGTTCTAATGAGCTACTCAAAAAGGGTTCTTGTGCAGTGGTACAGGAGGATACACAGTGCACTCACAGCAATTCGCCTTCCATGTGACACACACCCTTTCAGGAATCTGAAAAATACAGCTGAAGGATGGAGCTCTGCAAGTCTGAAAAGCACCCATTAGACACGTAAAGGTGCTGCTGATCTAAGAAAATGTTACAGCTCTTGCTTGCAGATGTAGAAAAGCCCTGTTACATGTTTGCTTAGAATCTACAGCCACCTACCTGCAACACATTCCCCACCAGGAGCACGAGTTGGCGGTTTTTATGAAGGGTTATATCTAACAATTACACAAGGGATCCCCAAAACTTCTCAGGGGCCAATAACAAGAGGCAACCACCACCCCCTCCCCAAAGTATGCCTTTAGATAGAAACTCCAAACACATGCACGCAAGTGTCAATGCAAAACCGGATCATGATTATATCTGCAAACTGTGATCTCTCGAATTCCTCCTGGCGGAAGTTCTTCTTGTCTAATGGTCAACACCAAAGATCATTAGGATCCTCTAAAAAGCTCCGCTGCTTGCTCTCTCGGCCTCCAGCAAACACACCCATACGTGCGTATGCACACACCAAATAAACTCGCCGTGGTAATGGAGCGAAGTTTCCATGGTGCAGTATCTATATGTGATGGGAATATGATACAGAGCCAACAGACATATTTAGTGTGTGCTCTCCTGGTAGTTACAGAAGAATTTTAATGTCGATGCAATATCAGGGATGTCGCATTTGCTGGGCTCAACCCTGCAGCCGAGTGTCTCAGAGAAATTTAACAATAAGGGTAAGAAAAACAATAGCACAAAACACCTTCCACTTCTGCCCAAGTTTTCCAAGCTGCCTGCAAAGTTTTTTATTCCGCTTCCTTTCCCCGGCACGTCCCCTGCCGCAGCGCTGGCGGGGGCCGAGTGTCCCCCCGCCTGCCTCCCGCAGCCTCCCTCTGCTCCCGGGAAGGAGAGGACCCACCACGTTCGGCACCCGCTGTTGGCAAAGGCAAAGCACGGCCGCAGACGTGGATGCGTCTGTCCCTCCGCAGCTGCGCTCCATGTGGCCTAATTCATTTAACAGATTTACTTCTTCAAATGGGGTATCTGACAGGATTTTGCCAGCAAGATCCACCGCAGCTGACGCGCTCTAAATTCATTTAACCAGCGGACCCGCTCCTCCACCGCTATCTCCCGGAGCACTCTCTCAAGCCAGCTTCATTTCCACAGCCAGGTTATATCGATAAGGGGAAGAGCATGGACAAAGATGTCCCTAAGCCTTGCCGTCTCACCTGCCTGCCCCTGCCTCCCCCCTACCCCCAATAATCATATTGCCACCTTACACACATCCACATCCACACACATTCCCACCTACAGCCACTTCCCTCGTGGACCCAAAAGGAGGGCGAGGAGATGCTGAACAATGAGAGGAGCTTACGGCACAAAAAGTAGCAGGGTCGGGGGTGGATCAGAAGGAGTGGAGGGGGGAAACAGATAAGAGATCACATTCGTAGCACAAGGAATACACGGCTTCTGCCTTCGGTGGGAATCGTCCTACCCTTGCAAACGCCGACACAAACGACACACTCACAGCATATTTCAAAACCAAAGAGCGATGGATTTACAAGGCAGGTTGATTTTATGACAACTTTTATTGAAAAGGTACGCTGGGTTTAGGCAGATGCCTTTTAGCGCCGGTAAGTTAGCACAGTGCCTAATTCAAGGAGACAGCCTGAGGAAGCAGCGCCGACAGGGGAGAGAGAGCCACAATGTCTCTATTACTCTCCTCGGCATCATAAAGGGGAGAAGAAAAATCATGTCTGAAAGGGAGAGGAAGGAGCAGGGCAGCAGGTTTTCCTCGCAAAAAGAAAAAAAAAATACTGTAATAACAACAACAGCAGCAATAGTCATAAAATTGTTTTCTAGGAAGAAAATTCAAGGCAACAAAGGAGCCCACGTGAAAAGAAAACCACTCGCTCCTTGGTCTGCACATCTGGGTTTACAGGATAACTCTGATCAGAAGTTTGTGCTCTGCTTTGGGGTGCCAGCCTCGGCCGCCCCCAGACCACTCCCCATCACTGGTCACCTCCCAGCTCAGCAGAGCTGGAAGCCTGCCCTTCCCAGAGGACAGCTCTGTCCCTCTGTCTAGGCGACATAGTGAGGAACAAGGTGATGGGGGAGCAGGGAGTTACAGCCAGGAGCACACAGACTGGTTTCCTTCAGTCCAACCACCGATCTGCAAAAGGGCACATCGCAACAGGCGCCAAAGGAGGGAAACACTCAAGAGAAAGGAGACGGTGCAACAGCTGGTTGAGTTGCAAGAAGAAATTCAGGTTTGAGTCACAAAGAGGGAGCTCAGTGACAGAAATATTCTGAAGTTAACCAGAGGAAAAGGCACTTTTGTCCTAACCTGAGGCACGAATCCTGAAGGTGACGCTCTAAGAGAAACGTGCATGAAGAAAAGGTCAGAAAGAAACACCCGAAGAAGCAGGGGGCTAGGTGTTTGCTTCAAGCTCTGGTAAAGTTCCTGGCTACCCACTCCAGCTGAATCCCCATTCATACACATATAATCCCTGTTCACACACACATATGTACCAGCACCTATAGCCTTGCATCAGGGGCACGGACACCTTTCTGCATGGTCAACCTTGTCTCTCCAGCTGCGTGCTGGAAGACAAGTTTCCTTCAAGAGCACCTCACCTTAAAATCTGTCAGTGTTCACTTAGAAGAGCCAAGGCAATACTGCGTGGCTGAGATTGGCAGGCAGGAAAGGCTGGTTTTCCTCTGCCCTCAGCAAGAACCACCGCACTGCGGGACAATCACCTGTTGAGTATCTCAACCAGGCGCAACTGAGGAAGAACCAACAAGTCAACGGAGGTACTTACATCTGTCACTTCGGTCTTCGGGACTGGATGAGGTCTCCCGGTCAGAAATGAGGCCAGAAACAGCAAAGATCTTCTTCCCCGTATCATCAACTTTGAGGGAGCCGGGAGAGCTGGAGGGGAGCTGCGTGCCAAACTCATACTCCTTCCCATCAGCGTCCGAGAAGCGCAGATGGGGTGAGTCAGTGTCATGGCAGTTTTTCAGGCGCTTGGCCGGCGTAAAGGCTGACTGGTAGCTCTCCCGGTCTTCAGTAGATGCAAAAGGGCGGAAAGCCCCAACACCACTGTGGTTCAACATACTGATCGGGGTGCAGTCCAGGTTGGGGGGCGCAAACTGGGGGTGGAGGTGAAGCAAGGATGGAGGAAAGTCACGGTTTGCAAAGGCTCCCGGCACCCCACCTTGCCGGTGATACATGGAGGCAAAAGTGTACGAGCCATTGGTAAAGGGAATATGCACGTCCTTGTCTGCTGACACGGGGACCCCAAAAGGCCTCGGCTGCTGGCAGGGGATGGAAGCGTCACGGCTGGCTTCAGCGGTGGAGGCGAGAACCATCAGCGCCGGGGAGGCCAGCGGGTTGGGGAGGTAGGGTGAGTTCTCCATCTTGAAGGCTGCCCGGTGTAAGTCCATCGGAGTCTCTTTCCTCAGCAGGATTACCAGCGGAATGATCTTCCCTGGGAGGAAAGCAGAGCGATGCCTGGGAATGGAGCGGGGGAAATTACTGGAGCATCATCACCCTCCAAACGCTGAAAGGAAACAGAAAAGAAAAGAAAAAAACCCAACCGGTTAGGTTTCTGCGCTCATCTCCCCGGGACGCTCCAGCAGCAGGGTGGCCACATGTGTTACAACCCACCGGCCGGAGACGCACCACTGTTCTCATTCAAGAAAATCAATAGACAACTTCACACACTAGTGGAATCGGCTCTTGCCCTCCAGGTTGAAGGGTATCATCCAGTGGAGATGAATGAACGGCAAACCAAACGCAGTAACATGCAGATTTAACAACCCGCTAATAAACAAGGTTGGGTCTAAAATTAAGATGGTAACTCCGAATTATAATTGGAATTTTATATGGCAAAGGAGGCATGTACATGTAATAGCAATAAAGTTAAGAAAGCCCACACATACACACATGGCTGTTTGCTGGGGGGGGGCGTGGGGTGTGCGTGGAACTGACATAAAAATATGTGTTGTACATAACTACCCAAAAGAGCCAGGGTACGTGGTTATAACTGCACACGATGCCTAAAACCTACACAACAGACGTGTTTTCTCCTACTCTCACAGTGTATATGGGTAGGTTGAGTACTTGCACGCCCAGTACTTGGTACCATTAGATAGATCTATATATTCACACGCTGCTGGAATGTAGGAACGTGCCTGTGCATGGGTGCGTGTGTGCAACACACAAACGCCCACGCGTGCCCACAGGGCCCCTGTTAGCCAACGGAGAAGAGACTCCCCCAGTAAAGCGCCTGGCGTCTCTGACAATATTTAAAATCATAATGGGTGCTTCTGCCATCTGATCTCTGCAAGCGTCTGCCTTTCGGGTCGGGGACGGGAGAGAATGGATCAGTAATTTTAGTTCCTAATGCACTCACTCTTAAGTAGATTTGTAAACTGCCCTGGATGTGCCATTAACATTTAGAGGAAAATGTTAACCAAATTTCTGCCTCCCGTCTCGCTGAGCCTCCCAGGTTAGCGGCAGCCACCCAGCCAGCCACAACCCCCTCGCAGGGTGAAGGAAGGGAACATGCTCCTTTCTGCATCTCCCCCACTTCGCTCCGGCTTTTTGTGTTGTCATTTTCTCCCCCCAATCAATCTCGTGTCTTTTCTTTTAAGCTTCCGCCGCCTGCCATTCAGGCCCCACAACCCAGCTTAAAATACAAGGACTATAACTTTGAAACAATATACTAGCCGCCGGAGCTCAAAGGGCCAGAAAAATCATATAATAATAAAAAGCTGTTACAAATTGTGCCTCTTAAATCCAGAGGGTCAAACATCTCAAATAAAACTTAGTGAAAGAGTGTCTCCCTAATGGAGTGCCTTTTGTACTCCATGAATGAGGGAGCCTAGGTTAACAAAGTGTATGAAATCCAGTCTGGGGCTTTAATGCAGTTCAGTGATAACATTTCCTCTCTCCCATCCTGTACCCAGCCGCTCCACTGACTGTTATTAATTGTGAAGAAGAGTGGACATCATCTCTCCGCTTCCTCACTTGGCACCCATCCTTACAGACATCACTGCTAAATTACCAGATTATGGATCTCGCGTTAACGGATTTGCTCTCTTCCAAATTTTAAATAACTTTCCCGTGGAGGTCTCACCACAGAGAGCGGGGGGCAGAGGGAGAGCGAGGGATGCCAAGGGCATCCTGCTCAGCGCTGCTGCCCTGGGTACCCTCTCTGCGCCGCTTCACGCAAGGCTGATGGAAAACTGGAGGTCAGGAAACTGCAGCCACTGGCAAATCTGGAGTTGCTGGGGGCTTATGCAACCGTGTGAATATACACACACACACATACATATATAGATAGATAGATATCTATATATCTACACACACACATGATCACCTATCCAGAGAGATGCACGCAAATAAGCCACCATTCTCAGAAATACACAAGGATTAACGTGGAAGCGAAACGGAGCAGCCATGGGAAAACACGGATTTCCAGGGGAAAGGAAAAAAAAAAAAGCAAGCACCTCTGTCTCCTTTTCTATTTTTACTTGTGCTATCACCCCATTACGTTAAACGTGTTTCATAAATTAGTAATCTGGCCGCAACGCTTGACACTCCTGTAGGATACTGGGAATCACTACGGCCATTTATTCGTTTGCAAACTTCATTACGCTGGGAATAAATCAACACATTACAATAGCTGGGCCAGCCAAATTTCATTTTTTTTCAGCTCCCACTTCCTTTTTCGTTCTCCCTTGCTCCCTTCCCACCCAGCACCTCCCCACCCCCAGCAAGAGGGGACAGATTAGACTGCGGCTGACCAGTCATTATGAAAATCTATCGTTAATACACTCCCAATGTCAAAATGTCATAGGTTTAAATACAGAACCCCAAAATAAGAAAACTAACCGACCCTCTTAATTAAAAAAATATGGATTGTGGGGTAATCAGCTGGAGGGAACACTTGGGTGCCGGGAAGGCAGTGGGCACAGGCAGAGTGAGGAACTGCTACTTTTCTGCCTCTATGCTGATTTTTTTTAATTTAGCACCTCGCGCAAATCCAGATTAAAATAACTCCAGCTATTGATCCGAGCAGTGGAATTGACATTAATTTTAGTTCACTTCTCACTTTGCAAAGGGATCAATAGGAAGTAATAACAGCTGACATCCCCACTGAAAGGAGGAGAAAAGACGGGCTAGAGACAGAAATCGAAAAGCAACCAAATAAATCAGCAGCTACTTTTCCACGGCATCAGACAAACTCCAAACAGATTGCAAAAAGTCTTTGTTGAATTAACTAAACAAGGAGTAGAGGGAGGGGGGGGCTGGTGGAGATCAATCTAGGAAGCTACATAAACTGTCTGCCAAGTATGAAGGTTAGACAGACAGACTGAAAACAAACTCTCGTTCTTCCTTATTTTTTTTCCCCCATGGCTACCTCTCTGGATAGTTATCGGTTTTCAGAGCTACTCTGTGTAGAAGGTGGACACCAATTACCTGTGTAATCGTGTGCGTTACTAATAACAAGGCTAAACACGCCACAGCCAAGACAAATTGAATCAGCAGCCTTTAGCTCCAAACCATAAAAATGAAAAAAAAAAATATAATAATACTAATAATAATAAAAAAAAAATCTCTCACCGAGGAACAAGTTGTAATCAGTTATCTCTGGCTCAGTTTTGGTTCCTCTGCTTAGGAAGGTTGTAGCCCTGTGCTGAATTAGTTAAGAGGAAAGTCTGCTAAAAGTAGGAGAAGCCATGGCAGAGCTGGATTTAGCAGGAGTCACAAACACCCAGCAAGTGGAGAAAGCAGCAGTGACCACCGGTTATAAGCGTAAAAGCCACTTGCTAATCAGCCCGCAAAGAAACACGCTCATATGCAAGCACATGCACGCCCCAGACGCAGCCACCAGATCTGCAAACCTTTTACTAAAACGTTACTCGGAGTTCCTAGTGCTAAATCACCTCTCTGCTATCGATTAAAATAAATAAAACACACCACGCTGGTTTCTACAACAGGTTGCATTTTTGTGGTCTCTCAACCATTTCCAAATGCCAGAGATTAAAATAATGGGGCAAATTAACATTTTTCTCCCTCCAGAAACAAAGTTTTCTGGGGGGAAGAAAAAAAAAAATTAATTAACAAGCTAAGGGGGGAAAAAAGATTGAAACAATCGGAAATCCAGGAAAATTGATGATGCATGTAAATCAGGAGAGACCCAGAGAAAAATCACAATATCCATGTACGTTAAAAACTTTTTTCCCCCATAAATGTCAAGTAGGAATTTAGAAATATGCTCTGCACAGAAAAGCCAAAGATTATAAAACAAAATAATGCCAGCTGTTTGGGGATTTAAGTGCTCAAATGGATTATATATTTGAACCAAACTGGATTTCCTTATAATAAATAAAACAAATGCAAGCTCGAAAGCCAACAAAGGAGAGCTCTCATCACTGGATTAAGATACAAAGGAAAAACAGTTAATTTATTTTTTTTTTTCCCCCCAACGCGTGAAATATGCCAACTGCAGCCGCACACCCGGGCAGCCGCTCTGAAAACCGATTTAAGGGGAAAGGGAAAAAAAAAAAAAAGAAAAGAAATTGGAAAAAAAAAAAAGAAAAAAGAAAAAAAAAGAAAGCAATAGGAAAGCGGGGAGCGGAGGAACCGGCGGCGGGAACGGACGGAGCCGCCAGCGCCGGCCCCGGCCCCGGCCCCGGCCCCGGGC
>VZTM01032509.1:330627-353328 GCA_013400555.1 Jacana jacana
GTCACCCCACACCCCCCCCAACTTTTTCCTCCTCCTAAAACCCCCGAGTCAGAAAGATCATCAAACGCCAAGATGACCGGAGTTGTTTGGATTTATTGCAACAATCACTTACCATACACATTTCCTGTGGGGAAGGATAAGCATTCAATACAACTCTTTAAGTAGACAGTTCCTAATGATTTCATTGTGGTCAACCAGATGGTTTTTATGTATTTAGATCTGAAGGTGAAGAATTATTTTCCATGCTTCCAACCTATTTACAGACTTCCCTGGGCTAGAGCTGGGCTTGTTGGTTAAAAGAAAGAAAATCCTGCGATTTCTCGATCGCATCGCTGGATGATCCAGAAAGTTTTCTAAGGGACCTAAAGCGAAAACAGGGATAATTCCTTTCACCTCTTCTGGCTCTCCAAGCTACACAATTCGCACGTGGAGTAATTTTAGCTCTTTCGTTGAATAACGCTGACAATTTAAACCGCCTCTCTACCTTTGTTTTATCTGCAGTAATAAAGAGAGCACAACACCGCATGGAAGACCCAGGCGCTTGGTTCCTACCTGAAAGCAGCCGGGGGGCAACGGCGGCAAATCTATTAGGGCTGAAGGACCCGAAGGAGGGGGCGAGGATGTTGGGGACAAACTTCAGCCTCGTCCAAAATTAAGCTAAGTGGCGACTTAACAACGTGGGTTTAAAAAAAAAAAAAAAAAAAAAAGGAAAACAAAACAAAACAAAACCTCAAACCAACAAAAACCAACCCAAAACCCAAAACCAAAACCAACCCGGCTCGGTCTTCGGAGCGGGGATGGCGCATTTTTGGTACGGCTTAAAACTCAAGTTCGCCCGGGGACTGCACGATTGCAAAAATGAAAGCTTCAGAGTAAATAAAATTACTGGCTGTTCGGCGTTTCTTGAGCGCACGGGAACCCCGGAGAGGTTGGTTGGTTGGTTGGTTTGTTGGGGTTGGTTTGGTTTTTTTTTTGGGGGGGGTGTGGGTGTTGCAGATACTTTTATTGCAAAATAAAAGCCTTCGTTTGGGTGTTTGGTCAAAAGCAAAAACCAAAACAAAACTAAACCAAACGCAAAGCAAACCCACCACCCCCCGGGAGGTGGTCTGGGTGCGTGGATCTGCTTATTTCCTTTGAAAAGGAAAAAAAAAAAAAAAAAGAAAGAAAAGTTTTTGTTTTGCAGCCGCTGGGAAATGAAATTGTCGCTGCCCAAAGCGACCGCGGAGAGAGCGAGGTGCTGGGCGCAGCGGAGGGAAGCGAGGAAATAAGTCCCCGGTTTGCCCCACCGAAAACAAAAATCTATGAGGAGGGGAAAAAAAAAACACAACACCCCCCAACCCCCCCCACAAGACTTAAAAAAAACACCAATATCTACTCCGGAGCCAGGGATCTGTGCAGCTCTCTGGGTCCGGCCGGGTCCCCCCCACCGTCTGCACCGTCCCCCGCCGGGCTACCGCGGCGGTCCCCGGCACCTGATCCCCCCGGTGACTGCCGGTCCCCCCCGGAAAGCCACCGAAGCGGAGAAGNCATGTAGCAGAGCGGGAGGCGGCGGGGGTGCGAGGGAAGGAGCAGTGCTGCCTCTCAGTGCCGGCTCTCATCAGTGAATGAGCCTCCACTCTCCGAGGGACTCCTGCCTGCACACACACATGCACACACGCACACACACACACACACACACACACACGCACACGGAGCCGGGCTGAGCACTGCATACATTAGGGCACTCGGGCAGTATGGGAAATGCAGTCCAGGACCGGGCTCCCACCCGCCGGCCGATGGCTAGTCACAGCCCCCCCGGAGTTGCCCAAATGGAGGGTCGGGGGGCTGCTTCCTTCCCAGGGGCGCCGCTTTCTCCCCCATCCCCCCCCCGGCCCCAGTCCCTCCGCATCAGCGTTGCCCACCCACCATTAATTCCTGGCACCCGTCATATTTTTAACCGGGCAGCTCTGTCCCAAATTGTGGTGGGATGCTGTAGGGTCCCTCAGGGTGGCAGCATCCCTCCCCGGGGAAGCCCAGTACCCCTCCAGCCCCGGGGCAGCCAGGGACCCCTCAGGATGCTCACAGAGACGCCAGCCTTCCCCCCCACACCCTCCTGCTTCTTCTGGCACTCAGGGGTGCCCATGGATGGGCACATCTAATGACATCCCAAAATTTGCCTCAAACAGCTGCAGCAGAACTAGAAAGCAAATCTGGGACTTCTGACTCCCAGCGTTTCTCCAACTGCAGCAGGCACACACGCTGCTATTTTAGTGTTTCCTGGATGCAGGTGGCAGCTCTGGATGAACCCTCCCGAGCACCACTCTCCTGCCAGCCCGAGGGCTGTCCCGAGCAAAAACCGCTGGTCGTAGGAAATGGAAGAGCCAGTTTTAGGTGGGGGCTCAGATGAAACACTTGTCTCCTTGTTTCTGGTGAAGTACAGCCCGGACTGACCCCAGAGACTGAGTTATTCCACCCAGGAGGGATCTGTTTGGGTTTTTTCATCAGCTGCTACACAATTTCAAGTTGTTCTTAAAAACAGATTACGGGCAGAATTTTTTGGATCTCATCTAACTCTGCACTGTCATCTCCATAATATAACCATGCTATGTGCCATACACTGAGGAAAGGAATCCTCTCCATCCAGCACCATCAGCCACTTGGGCTATACCTTTATCTGCATGTGAGAGAGTAAGAGGGAGTAAGAGGGATGATGTGCCTTTGTCACCCAACAACTTTTGTGTAAGCAGTGACTTATCTCTCAAGTATATGGGCTGGCTTTGCCTCTTGCTCCATGGGATCGCTGAGTGCCCCTATAAAAGTCCTCAGGCCCAGCCAGAAATGTGTTCCCGGGCCTTAAATGGGTGCTTTGTGCAGACCGTAATGGGTTCCTCTGCTGGGCTGAAGCCCACCCATCCTTTCTACATCACTTCAGGTCTCAGGCAGTCAGAGTGCTTGCACGCCTCATGAATGGTAAAATCTTTGGGAATTATAGTAAATGTAGCCCCCCAAAAAAGGGTTTCTTATTTTCACACTTAAATTTCAAATTAAAATGGTGTGGCATTCCAGGCTCCTCAACTCAGGAGAGCATCCGAGTAATGGAGCTTCATGTACGTTTTCTTCCACACCCATCGGCAGCTCTGCTCCCTGCTCTGACCTGCAGCTCAGCCACACACAGGCTGACAATATTCAACATAGAAAGAAAATGCCTCCCCTTCAAGGCATCTGCCCCACTGCTGCTTCCCTGCACACCCTGTGCTGGAGCGAGGAGGGCGGCAGAGCGGGCAGCGAGCTCTGCCTTCCCCCCATGGATGAGCGGTGGCACGGTGCTAAACGTGGGGCTCAGATTCCTGAGCTCCTTCTCTGCTGCGTGGGAAAACCGGCATTTAGATATTCCAGGTGAACAAAAACCCTAAGCCCACCCCACCCCACCCCACATCACTGTGCATGTACTCTGTTCGCCATTAACATCTCGTAGTTACCCCTCGATCAACCGAAGTTAGGATTTTGGGGGGGTTGGTCATTACTAACACCTCTTGGGAAACAGCTGCCCCCACAGACATGCCCTGACACACGAGTCCCGCTGATTTGCATGGGGACAGACACCCCACTAATTGGCACCCCAGGCCTTCCCGAGGTACTCCTCCTGCAGCACGCTCCACACCGACAGGACCCAGCAGCCGAGGACTGGGGTAAATATTCCACAGGGTAATATGGATGAGCCACGTTTTAAATAACGTCAGAGTTTTGACACACTTCAGGAAGCTACATTAAAAAACAACCTTTATCTCCCAGGGATCTTGGGGAAAACACTCAGCCACAGCCCAGCTTCTGCTACAGCTTCAGAGTTGCAATTACAGATCTCTGCTTTTAAGAGTGCTCTTGTTATACAGCTGTATTTTCAGTACTTACAGCATCGTGAAAAATGATCCCTCAGATTTAAACTTTTTCCTTTTGTTCCTAGCCAAAACTCCGTTTATTTATTTATTTATTTCCCTTTTCAGTTCCTTAGTATGGAAAAAGGGGATCTGAATCCTGCGCCAGCGTCCAATTTATGCAACTCGAGAATCGAGCTCCGTGTTTTGAGACCTGAAAAAAAAATTATGCAGCTTTATTTAACTTTATGTTGCTCCACCGTTACACAAGAACTTAATACAGTTTGAATTCAGGGAACAAGCCTGGCATTTAGTGAGCTTCTGTTGAGCAATGTCTTCAGAGGAAAATGAGAAGATACACTCAAGTTATTTATATTTGTAATTACCATTAATCTGTATTACTAATGAGGGTTTTGATCCTGAAAATGGATCCATAAACATGGACTCCTGCACCACCATGGAGCTGTGATATGCACAGAGGCCCACAGGAAAAATTTCCACTGAAATATGTTCTACGCTGATAATTTGGACCCTAGAATAACTTTGAACATCCGATTTAACTTGGTGTGTGTTGCTATTGCTCATCGCTAAGACTAATAGGGGACACCTCAATTTCCTTTTTTGCTTTTTTTTGTTTTCACTTAACAGTAAAACAAAATTGGAGATTGTTGTGGGCTATCACAGCGCTGTACCTTCTCATGGCAAAGGCTGCTCTAAATACCAAAGTCTAAATTAAATTAATATATACAATCCTGCACCTACAGAGTTGATTAGATGCACTTAAGTGCATGCAGATTTCAGTAAGATTGCCAATAATACATAAAGTCAGGGCTATGTGTAAATACACAGAAATATTTAGTATATATATGTATAATGTATGCAAAAATGCTTTAATATACATAAACATGTAAAAATACAGCAAATATATCCATATGTAAAAATACATGAAGTCAAGGGTACATGTGAAATGCACCAGGAATGGTGCCTCTGACTGTAAATTTGCTGGATTCTTAAAATACAGACACAGTTCTCAAAACAAGAGACCCCTCACTCCTCATCTTATAAAACGAGGTTGAGAAAGATGGTAAACAATAGCAGCGGCACAGGGCAAAACTGTAGGGCAGGGACACCAGCAGTGTGTGGGGATCCCGTGATGGTGCTTTGCTTTTGGTGGGAACTGCCCTGCCCTGCCCCTGTGGGTCATATCCCCTCCCAAATGACACCAGGAGAAAGTGCCAAAATTCTGCAGGTATGGGACCATGTCCTGAAGTCACTGGGGTTGTCACCTCTGCTATACCCACGCCCTCCTTTCCATCCTTTCATCTGCAGTATGGGTGGAGGAGGGGGAAATGGCAAATGAATGAATCAATTAATTGATTAAATTCAAAATTGTTCTTGCCATTAGGCTTCACCACGACTGTCACTTCCCGCGAGGGGTGGGTGGCTGGCTGGCGTGTGTACTATCCATGCCCTCTGCTGGCTACAGCCAGAGTGTCTCAGCAGTGTGCCACCACCACCCTGCCCTCACGGCTGGGAGAAGGACCACTCATCCCCTCCGGGGATATGATGCTGGGAGGTTCTGCCGGTGGCGGTGGTCCCTGCTGCCCAAATGGTTTTATCCCCTGGTTTTGTCAGAGCTGTGGCCCTGATTTAAGCGTCAATAAACTGGTGGCTACCCTCCAGGAGGACAGGAGCTTGAAGCCTCTGCAGTCAGCTATGTCTCATTCGCTGGTGCTGTCAGCAAGGACATCTGAGAAGAAGGTTGACCTGTGAGTTTGGAAGAATTAATCTGGTCTTAGCATCTGATCTGGGCTTTACTCTAGTAATTGGTGTAGGGATTGTCCTGTAGCTCAGAAGAGCTAATAGGGAATGTCTTCGTCCTCTGAGCCATCTGTAGCCACCCTCTGCCAGTCCATTCTCTCTTGCAGAGGAAGAATCTGGCAGAGGCAGGGTTGAAATCATACTATCTGCCAGAAGTTTGAAATTTAGAACTGGCATAGTCTCAATGACTAGTCCTCCCAGAATGAGAAAACAGCCCTTTAAATGACTTGTACATTCATAGGACTAGCAGTGAGAACATTCCCTTCAGCCTAGAAAATTTTTCTATGCTCGACAGATACGTGTGTCTCTCTTTTACCATCACCATCATTTAGGCCTTCCCCAAAATCCACTGAGTAACATGGGAGAGTAAGGGGAACCTCCTGGTTCTGCTTCTCAGGACGTGCTGCAAGATGCCGCTTTACTTTAAAACCTTGCTCATCACCAAATCTCAACAGAAAGGGTGGAGACCATGCCTAGGATTTTGCAAATGAGTGCTAGGTGTTCTTTATAAACCATCATCCTGTGTCCTGTTTCCTATATGACCTTCCCCTTGGAAAATCCCTTCTTCAAAAACGAGGTTGCAGACCGGGTGGCAGACGCCTGCCGAGAAGTAACTATATCAACTGTTTCAGGAACACTGCTCACAGGTGAACATCAACTGTACTATCACCTGCAAAGCTGAGGGCCAATCCAGATGCTTTGGATAAGATGTGCAGAGCCCTAAAGGAGGCACTATTGGGACACTCTGCTCCAGAGGAGAGTCATCTTCAAAACTTCAGTACCCAAAGTTGTGTGATTTAAGCTCACACAGTGTGCAGCATCCTTTCCCATCGACTGTACTTAACATTTGCTCTTACAGTGCTGGACACTTGTTTTCTCTGCAAGCATCCACGCTTTTCGCTTTTCCAAGGCTTTTTTGAATCCCTCTCTGAGCAATATCCTGTTGCTATGAGTTCCACAGGCTAATGGTGTGGAAAAATATTTCCCTGTGACAAGAGCTACACCTGTCCAACCCCCCTTCTGTGCACCATCCATCACGCTGACAGCATAGGTAACTTGCCCGGGATCATGTCAAAGCGTGAAATAGCTATAAAGGCAAAGCATATGTGTTTGTCATTTTTGTCATTAATGGGATCAAGTAAAACTAAGGCAAAGCTATTGAACTGTGCCTCAGAACCTGGGGGAAGCTGGAGCCATGTCCGAGAGCAGCTCAGAGCAGTGGCTCCTGCTTTGGCCCGTGGAGAGCGCACGGGGCGAGCAAGACTTTGCTCTTCTTCTTTATTTCTTGGAGCTTGCTGTGACCATACTGCGGGGAACGTGTTGGGTTTGCTTTCCAGACCCAAACAGGCTGCACATCCTAGTGCAGGAACAAAGCTTGGAGGGACATGGGGCTGCAGCTATCTGAAATATGGGGCTACCCAGTTCAGTGGGGAATTGAAAACAACCCCCACCTTTCCTTTTAGCCTGGCAAGCAAACCCAAGCAGGACAGATCTAGTAAGCTTTTAAGGCAGCTCTCTGGTGTGATTAGTTAGAGCCTAACATGAGATAAAATCAATTGGAAACTTGTGTGAGTTAGGGTTGCTCTCATCAGTCAGAGTTTGCAGCAGCCAAGTGCAGCATGATTGTTATTAATATCTGCTACAGCTATATAAGCTGAAATGGTGCTTTACAGTAAAAAGAAAGACAAGTTGCCCTTTCCCATGAACGTGCAGGTTGTGGATCTAATTCAGAGCTGTGCTGAGCACCCCACATATCTGTAGTAAAAGGAACTGGCTGCTCGTTGGAGGAAATATAGTGGTGCTTTATATGCACGTGCATTTTCTCATGATGCTATGGAACACAGAGGGATGCTGTTTAGGAGTTCCAAGTGCAAAGTCTTATGATGTTTGTGGTCTTGCCCAGGAACCACACGAGGTATTAGCCAGCTCACACACTATAAGTGACTGAAGACAGGCCTATGTTTTGTGCCTGCCTTCTTTCAAAGGAAAATGCTTTATGCCAGTGCAGTTAGCCCTGCGTAAGGCCAGACCTCAGCATCAGCCATAGTGCTCACTACTGTGACTGCTGTGATAATTCCCATGCTGTGATACGAATGGGATTGCACCATAAACCCACACACCTTAGCCGCGCTGATGGCCAAGCCTAAATAATAGCCCAATGCACTGGTGCTAATGATCCAGTGTTTATGGTGGCCCACAGCACCGTTGTCATGCCAACCAGATGGTATTCCTCCCTAGAAAAAATAATAATAACCAAATAAATAAATACTCTCTTTCCCTAGACTGATCTGTCTGTTCAATAGGAGTTGGAGGTTAAATCTAAAAAGCCAGGGAAATCCAGGCTGAAATAGCAAACCAGCCTCTGTTCAGACAAGAGCAGAGCAAAACGTCTTTTGCTCTCTCAATCCCCCCTGCCCCTTGCAGAAGACTCTGTGCTAACGTCCTCTCCATTGAAGCAAACCCCTCCTGCAGCAGGGCAGGGAAGGGCAGGGGGAATTTCTGCCTCATTGGTCCTTCCCTGGGGATTGGGGTCAGGCCAGGGACTTCCAGACAGAACCCCCCCTAATCCTGGTCCCACAGCAGCCTGGCTCCAGCAGAGTCATGGCACAAGGAAAGCCTGTCCCTGTTGCTATGTGTGAGTGCCCAGCAGCCTCCCCAGCCTGCCTTCTCCTCAGCCCCATCACATCTGCTGCCCCAGCAGAGATTTTGGACTCAAGTGTACCCACTGGGGTACTTGTAGGAGAGAAGGGGCTGCTATGGACCCACCTGAGCCCTGCTCCTCCTCGAGATCCTCCCTTCCATTTCTGAGATGGTGATGTGCTCCAGAGCTCCAGTTCTTCCTTAGCTCAGTCACCAAACCTGACTTCAGAGACCATTTTCACAATCTCTTCTTACAACTCTGGGTGACTTTTGGTTTCATGCTGGTATAGACTCCTGCTGCTGATTTCCAGGACTTTGTGCCTGCTTTTCTACATTTCCCTCCTGGGAAATTACCCATCCTCCTCCAGAAACACATGTCTTCTTTCTACTGGTCTTTTTCACGAGTCAGTTCTCACCTGCATTTCCAATCTCCCCTTTTTTTTTTGCCCCTCTCTTGTCCTTTAATCCAGCTCACATTACTTTAGCAGTAAATTATTTAAAGCAGGCAAATACATGCGACAAGCTGGCTCTCTGTCAGACACGAGCCTGTTCAGAAACTGATACACTCAAAATTTCTTTATCTTGGCCCAGCTTTCTCTTTAGCTAGTTTTTTCTATCACCCAGACACTGTCATCCAGTCACAGTACCCCATATCTCAGAACCCCTCAGGTGCCTGCCTTGATTGTTGGAGGAACATCTCATCCCATTTGTAGTTTTCTTCTGGACTCAACCCCTGTGGGCAGGAGCAGAATTTACTGGAATTAATGAAATTATTCAGATAACAAGAATATCTTTAACAGCAAATAAAACCCATAAACCTTGAAGGGGCACAAACCCTTACACTACAGCTTGGACCAATAGCTGGCTTGAAAAGGAAACTGTCCCAGGGAACTGATTGTCCTGCCAGTGTGGTTTTCCCTTGTAAGGTTTCTTGCACGCCTGCTGTGCCTTTTTGGCAGTGCCATTACTGGCAGAGGCAAGGCATGGATTAGGTGAGCTCTAGGTCTGGTTCATCTCCAAACTCCTGGGTTTCCTCCTACAGTTCTAATAAAAATTGAAGGGAATGATGGATGGTCTGAATTAAAAACAAACAAACAAACAAACCACTACAATAACCCAAATTAGGCACCCCAAAGTTGAGAGCCACCCCTGCACAGACCACCTCACCCACTTTTCTTTGTCAGCACTGACACAGTGAGTTAGCTAAGGCAGACACACCGATTCTCACGTGCCAGCATGCATCAGGCATAGCTAGCGAGGCTGCCTGGGAGGCTGTACTCCTCCCTGTTGTATGTGAAGTATGCGAAAGGACACTTCTTCCAGTCATGTGTTCTTCAGCTGGTTTCCAGGAGACTCCTTTCCATTCATTCATCCTTCTGTCAGTCTGTCAAGCCACCTATGCACAGCTTTGTTCTCCCTCCCCCACAGTTGTGCCAGTGAGAAACAGTCATTGGGTTTGACCAAGAGACGTTAAATAGACCTGACAACCTGTGTGCTCTTGTAGAAAGTCTTGAGCTTCAGCAGCATCTGGGCCCTTCTCCCATTGGTGTTGTTGAAGCTGAATCAGATTTGAATTGTCCTGGAGATGTTAAGGGGCTCTTATGTCTTCAGAGTGTGTGGGTAGTTGACCCTGTTGAGTAATGTCATCTCTTTAGACAGAAACACATGTCCATTGAGATAAGGATGAGCTGTCTTCCATAAGGAGCAATACATTTGAAATCAGATCTGTTAGTCTTTCTGTTACATGTTCAATTGGTGTGACACCCTACCCCCTCCACTGAAATCCTGCAGGGATATATTTCAGTGGGCTAATTATAAATTCCCTCTGTCTTGCATTAGCTGGATACAGCATGCCTGGTGGCATGAACCTCCCTTCCTTCATTCGTGTTGTGCACCTCTCTTGCTGCAGGCAAAAGTAATTTCCCCAGCCTGGAAATGTGATTTAATTTGACCTTGTTCACACAGGTTCTGCATCTTTTACATTCCCACCCCCAATGATAAAACAGGATCAGAGGAAATTGCTATGATTCACAGGGATGCTCTGCCTCAGCCTCCGATTCTTCTTGTTCCTTCCTCTCCCCCCATCCCCTGCTCTGCCTACCCATCACAGCTGTTTACCTTACAGGGTACTTTTGACTGTAGGTGGAGGATGTAAAAGGGATGTGAAAATGTGAAACCACATGCCTGTGTCACATCTCCACTGCCAAGAGAGGCAAACTGCTTGGTTTTCCTTATGAGCCTCTTCTGAGGTGAAAGAAAAAGAAATGGAGAGTGTGAGTGAAGAAGGAATGCTAACAGAAACAAGGGGAACGCTTTAGCACTGTGTTTCTGAAACATTTTTCTATCACAGCCTTGCTTGAGGAAATCACCCGTGGTCCCTGCTTGCGTGGATCTGCTCCTTCTGCCCTCTGCCGCCTGCCCCAAGGCTGCTCTGGGGTACTCACCTGCACGTTCCCAATGCCCAGGGGGTCCTGTCCCTCCCCTCACCCCCCAACCCTGCTCTCCCACCACTTGCTCTTCTTCCGGCACTGCTGAGATGGTGAGAATAAATTGTCTGACATAAATACCTCAGCCTTGGGCTCCCCAGTGGTCCCAGGAATATCTGCGGAGGGCCTTGTGCTTTCCTTGCCTGGGTTCAGTTCTTGTTTGTGGGACTCCCTTTCCCTTGTCCTGTATTTGATCCTCAACAGTGAGACGTAAGAGCGAGCTTCTCTGGTGAGGACTGTCTCTTTAGCTGTGCCAGAGTAGTATTTATAATACAGTTGCTACTTTTCAGAATCGCAAAGCATACAAGATGCTCGGAGAGGCACGCTCTGGCTGTGCATCAGCTGCCTCCACCAGTAAATTCGGGCATGGGAACAGCAAGCCATTTTACACCAGCTCACAAAAGCCGTAAGCCATGACAAGAAACCCTGGCTATCTGTAGCAATAAGCTGCAGAGCGCTAAGGAAGCCTGCTTACAATATTTTCCCAGTAATGGGGATGGCATCAATTGTCAGCGAAGCAGACAATCTGGCTGCACGTGTCATTCAGACTTGTTAATGCTCTGCTACTCGTCTGCTGGCTCTCCCTTTTGTGCTGGACTGGTACTGGAGCCTTGGAAAACCTGCGGGGGCCAGTGCCAAACTGTGTGGATCCTTCCCCTCCAAACGCAAAAGACTTTCTTCTCATTTTAGGTGTGTTGGATTGTTATTTTTTACAGCAAGTTTCTGAAGGGGATGAGAAATGTTTGAGACCTCTTAAGAAGAGATCGGAGCTATATTCGATATTGCAATAGCTTTAGCTATAGAAGACCATACTTCCTTTTCTTGTCTCTCCTGCAACAATTCACATCAAATGGAATACGGTCTAAACATGTCATGTCCAACCCCAGGTTGTACTGGCCAGACAGGAAGGACTCCAAGTGGTCTCTAAAGGACTGGTAGCTGCAAGTGTTGAGCTTTTGCACTGGGAAGAGAGTGGGAAGGGGCAGGATTGAGGAGAAGGAGAACACATCCTCTCGTCAGTACTCCAGCTCTGCCACAGCTGGAAACCACAGTGGACAAAGGACAAATCACTTGCATTAATGTTTTGCCCCTAATTTGTGCAGACTTAGAAAAAAGAGGAGGCTTTTTGTGTGGGGAAGCTGTGTGAGCCCCTCCAGAGAGTAGAGCTTAAGGCCAGAAGTTCCAGTCCTGAGCATGGGGTGGGTTGTCCGCATGGTGATGGGCTGAGCAGTGAATCAGTCCAGAGGAGGGAGAGCTTTGCCTGCTCTCCATCAGCTTGATCCCTTCTCTGTCAACCAAAGCAAGATGCCTTGCTCCCTAGAGCCCCAGATGATGGCTGATACCTCTCATGTGGAGAGAGAGGTGGAACAGCTTGGTCTGAAAACCTACCAGCCTGGCTTTAAGTGGCAACAGGAGCTCATTCCCATTGAACTGGATATTTGCAGAGCGCAGTGCAAGACTGCCCGTGACTCAGTGAGATCCAAGCTCAGCCCACTGCTGAGTGATGTTGTTGTGAGTAAGAGACTCATATAAGCCATCCACAGCTTCTATTCATTTTCCACCCCCCACCCCCCGGCAGCTTGCATGAGGCTGAGCAAGTCACTTGCTCTTTCTGGCTGCATCTAAACTCATCTTCATTATTGCACATTTTGGCTCGCTTTCATCCTCTCCTCTTCTCTCGTGAGGAGTTTGCCTCCATCCTTCATCTTTGAGCAGGCATGAGCATGCTGATGCTCCCCTCCATCCTCTCACTGTCTCTTGTCTATTTAAACTGTAATGTTTTAGGAGCAGGGACATTAACCCTCCTCTGGATTAGCATTGCTCTAATGTAAATAATATTAGTTACATTATAGATGTTTCTGTAATTAGAGTTCCTCTTTCTATAGGCATTTAAACACCTCGTCTCCTCGTTTGACAGTTATGTTATTTGATTTGTGTTCTCCTGATGTGGAGATGGGCACAGAAACCCTTTTATCTCTTCCGATGAACGAGTTTAGACTATGATTGGATTTGATTTTTTTTTAGCATTGTGTGTAGGGAGGAGCCCACAGATACCAGGTACAATTGGCTTAAGGTGGGATACTGCCACGGAATTTGAATGGAGGTTAAATAGCGTGGCAAGAAGCAGGGGTTTAATCCGTGAGGTTTTTTCCAAGGAGCGTGAGGTAAGGACAAAAGCTTTCAAAACCAGAGGGGAGAAAAAGGAGCTGGCCTAAGTGGCGAAGCCTTTTGGGGAGAAAACTTGGCCTCCCTGTCCCCATCTGCCTGCCTTTTGAACAGGACACATCAGAATCTGCTGGCGCTCTGAGGGAAGCCCACTCATGAAAAGGTTTACCAGAGATGATTTTATCAGGGAGGCTTGTCTTGGCAGACGGCTGTATGTTTTAAATTTAAACAGTGAGGCATAAATAGTAGAGAAGAAAAGAGGGTAATAAGAAAAATATTAAACTGCCCAGCGCAAATCCCTGGGGAATTTCTATTGCAATAACTGACCTCCCATATAGCGCCATTTATTTCATACGCTGGCAGCTTTATAGGTGCTTGTACAGCTACAGACGAACACCAATTTGCCAGTGCAGTTTGTTTTGATAACTGTTGTTTTCAATAAATCTATATTAAAATCAAAGGGAAAATTAAATAGACTGAAGTCAGTGGCACTAGAGATAAGGTAGCACATTACTACACTGGCCTCTTCAGCAGCGAGGAGCTGTCTCTTAACTCCAACGTGGGTCACAGGTGTGATGCATTTCAGTGGTCTCAGCTGTGCTTTTTGATGGCAGCCAACATAAGTGAGAATATTTGGTGAAGAAAAGGGAATTTTGCCTTTCAAAGCTCAGCTGCTCCAGAGCTGTAAAAAGGGCGGAGGTCTGGGTGAGGATGCACCGCTTGCTCTCACAGGCTCTTTCTCTTGGGTTTCAAAGGACGCTTGCAAGCAGAGGCCAAGGTCTCCAGCCTTTGGACCCCTCTGCACTGTCTCCTAAGACCCCTTACATGTTCCCATCCCTACATGACAATCTGCACAGCTGGTACCCGCACACTGCAAGCATCAGGAGATGCAAGAGCTGTGACAGGTCCCCAGGCAAGGAGAAACGGGAATGTCTGTATCTAAGGCTTGTGTGGACATGGCATGTCCTTCTCCCTACCCCTAGCAGAATAGGTGTCTCTGGTGACAGAAGGGGAAGTCCTGATGGAAGAGAGGCAGGAGGGAAGAGAGAACAGAAACTCCAGGGACAGAGCTGAGAAGGAAGGAAAGAAGAAAGAAAGGAACGAAGGAGAGAGCTGGGGGAAATGATGGGAGGAAGAGAGAGGCTAGAAGAGGAAAGAGGGTCTCCAAACACTGGAGGGGAAAGACAAAGAGGCAGAAAATAGAATAAACAGAAGAGGAGACGATGGGGAAATTAAAGCAGTGTAGACAGAAGGTATGTGAGAGCAAGAGTCTGACTCTTAGCCCCTTACACCAGGGAGTAACTCCTTACACAGCTCCCTCCCGGTGAATTTAGCTGTGCTTTGGAGGTACATCTTTCTGGAGAGAGAGGCGAGACCTTAAGTTTGATGAAAGGCTCTGCTTTGGCCAGGAATTTAGGAAATACTCTAAAGGCCTGGCCTCTGGACACTTGGAGCAGCAGTGGCGAGCGCTAGCCAGGTAATTATTTAGTTTCTACGGCGCTGTTTAGAGGACTTTTGGATCCAGGAAGTTTTGCAGAGCACTGAACATCACGGCTGAGTCCAAACAAATAATGAACAGAAGAGATTTCATGGTAGAGCAGGTAAAATTTTTTTTCCAGCAGAGCAGTTTTCTACCAGAAAACACTGATTGGAGTAACTGGAAACACTTCCTAGGATGTATCAACATTATCCAAGCTTTTGCTGAGAAATTATCCAAAACATTCCTAGTTTTTTTGTTTGGTTGTGGTTTTTTCTTTTTCATCTCCTTCCAACATCTCCAGTATTGTTTTGTTTTCCTCCTGTGTTATACATTTATACCCTTTTTGGTCCAAGCACTTGGCCAAAAACATGGGGTCTCCCGAGCTGGTGGGGAGCCAGGCGCTTTCTGGGTACAGTATTTTTCCAGTTTCGCTCCCCTGCCCACAGCAAGAATCAAACCAGGAGTGAAGATGGGCTTGTGCCAGGCTGTTTTCCTGCCAGCCACCAGCCCGAGAGCTAGTTCAGGCGTCTTCAACTGCCATGTTCCCGGTGCTTGTTCGGATTGTGCTGGGCACTTCTGCTGTCGTCTCTTCTATCCATCTTTTAAAAGCACATTTGAAAAAGAGTAGTCGAAAATCCCCGTCCCCCCGGCTTGGCACAGGGATCCTTGTTGCTCCTGATATTCAGTTTCATGAAGAAACTCCGTTGGCTTAATAGGATCTTAAAAGAGGGTGGAGATTACGCCTGTCGATGTAATGTACAGTATAAGGGAACGTAACAGTGTGGTGTAATGGATGGTTTGGACTTGCAGAATTATGTAATAATAAAAGAAATGTCAAAGTGGTAAAATGAAAAGAAATATACTATTTTTATTTGGGAATATGTCATTAAACGGAAAAAAATCAGAGAGCTAAATTTTTGGTCCCAGTTTAGGTCAAAAATCGTATATTTTGCAACCTCAGAATTTCCCAAGGGATACAAATTCCTTTATTATTATTTTTGGCCAGCTGTCTTCCATATGACTGCCCGTGAAAAGTAGTTTATCTCAAGTTAAAATCCCACACATAAAAACGTCTCTCTACCTTCCAGCAGGTGTGCTTGTCCTGTGGGAAGATTTGCTTTATCAGCAATTTGTTCCTCCAGGAGAAACGCTTAATTTTAGATGTTTTTTCCATTTACACTTAGAGTTCAAGACACTTGAGCAGCAGCTCAGTATTGGGTGGCCTGTGCAGGCGTCAGAACCCTTCCTTTAGACACTGCAACCCTATTAGCTAAAACACTGGCAAAGAGATTTTGGTGAAGTGGGGTTTTTTAATGTCCCATTAAAAACGTTTAAAATGTTTAAAAATGTCCCATTTCACTGCTCTTGATGCCCTCTCTTTGAAATACAGCTTTCCCATGACGACAGAGCTGTAAAACACATTTGAGTTTTTGGGGTTTTTTTTAATTTTTTTTCTTTTTACTAGTTAGCAATGGAGTTTTGCTATAGCCATTAAAATATAAAGAATAAACTGCACCCAACTGTACAATATTTTTTTACCAGCATTTATAGGGACAATATAAACTGTGAGGGTTAAGCCGGAATTTTTTTGTGGATGGCATTGGAATATCAAGATTAAGTATACGGTGCGAGCGCAAGGGTTTTACGACACACAGTAATGTAAAAAAGGTTGTATTTCTTCAGCAAATTGACATCACTGTTTGTCTGTCTTTCTTTGTACTTCTTGGGTCTGATTTTTAGGAGCGAGAGTTGGAAAAGGCATGGTAGATGATTCAGTGCAGCTCCCTTCAACCGCCATCGGGTTGGCACCGACGGGACGTTTTACGGTGCTGGAAGTGGCTGGTTTCATGGTTCCCATCGCGCCTCCCCGGAGGTGATCCCACAGTTTAATGCGTCGTAGCCCCAGGAAACTTCTCCTGATGTTCAGCCTACGTTTTCCTTCAGTCAAACATTTTGTGGAAATGCTCTGCTGAGGGATTGTTTTATTTTGTACTTTGGTGCCGATGCCTTCCTGGCACACGTAGGTAGTTCTTCTGCTCATCTCATGTACAAAGTGGGGTTGAGGTGCAAAACCTGGATTCATTGGCCACTTTTTGCCCCCCTGTCTTTACCCGAGCCACCTACCCAGGTGTGATACTGCTTTCTGAAGCGCATACCTTGGTGGCAGCTTCACATCCAGCAGCAAGCACTGTGTGCCTTGGGTGGTTGCACCAGACTCACACAGTGGGCAACCATGGTGGTGTGCTGTCCAAGCTACACCACTGCTCCTGTTTGCTTTGCACTTCACTGCATCCTGCTGCGCTCTTGAATAGGGGAGGAATGTTTGGAGACAGGAGAAGGCTGTCTGGCCAGCTTTGTACAGCCCATTGTGTGTCAACATGAGGTCCAGCAGGGACCATTGTGTCCAACCCAGCAAAGCACGGGCTAGAGAAATATAATCCATCAAACCCCAGAGCTTTTCCCAAATCCAAGCTACTCAGATCTCCTATGGAGTGATCCCATCCTGATCTGAAATTTCCAAGACTCACTGGTCCTCTGTTGACATAGCCCAGTCAACAGCCACTTTCTGATGTCCTGCTATGTATTCCTAGTGCACTTTATTTCCTAGCCTGCCAAAGGCTGTCCCTCTCACCTCTGTTTTAACTGGAAAAGGATTTCCACCCCATGGCCCTGATTCCGGCTGAATTAATGGTTTTTGAACTGAATCAGCACATTTGAAGTTAAAACAGATCCCCACTGAGTCTGTACATTTTTATTACTGTGCAAGGAGTGCTTAGGAAAATAAAAGGAACAAGAAAGTCCTGAGAGTGGACCACCCTGTTGAGGGGAGAAATATAGAAATCAAGCATGTTTATATGAGTGATATTTATAGGGCTTGACCTTATAGTGACAAATATTGTACAAGGCCTTGGAGCCCAGCTCAGGAATACCATGTACCTGGCTGGGCACTCGTGCTCAAGAAAATGTAATTGAAACTGGAGCAGGTGCAGATGGTTAGATGGTGTGGGAAATGGAAAGCCAAGACATTGAGGAGACACAAGAATAATGTGGTTTGTTTAGCCCAGCAAAACAAAGAATAACAAAGCTGACTGGGATCTGAGAGCTGCCTGTAGATACACCAGGGGAGAGGAAAAAAAACCAATCACCAAGTTAAAGCAAAGGACTGTTCTGCCAGTGTGTAAACTAGTTGTGAACTATCAGGCAGAGAAGACCTGAAGAAGCCTTCTACCTGGGTTAGCGTGGGCAAGTAAACAAACATATTTGATAATGGAGGTTGATAAACCTACTGGGACATTGGATGGAAATTATATTACAAGATGGAGGGCAACAGCTGAGTATCCACGGGTCTCCTTTCCTGACCTATCCTCCTACAGATGAATTGCTTTTAGGATCTGAAATCCTCTTTTGCCTTTCCTTTGGTAGGGACATCGGCACCTTTACAATCTCCTGTCGTTTTCACCCAAAAGCCCAGTGCTGCGTCTGCACACCTCCCAGCCCCGCAGAGCCGCTGTTGCTGCTGCTCCCAAATTCATCAAGGGGGTCACTGTCAAACAATGAGACACGCTTGCTCCCACCGGGGTTGAATGAGCTGCTTTCTTTCAAAACATCCTTTAATTGACAGCCAGGAATAGCTTTCCATGATGACACACTGTCATTAATATCATTCACCACAATGATACCCCAGTGATAGTATATGTGTTTAGAGGGAAAGAGAGACAGAAATCCTCTGCAAACAAATGTTTCAACAGAATACATGAACTGAGCTGTGGTTTCAAGAATGACAACATGAATATAAAAATCTACATTGTGAATATTAGTATTCCCTTAAATATGTGTTCATGTTGGTTAATGAGTCCCACCGGTGGCGTTAGTAACTGAAGGATTTGGGTTGGCACGTTATTAACTTGTTAAGTAGAAAACAGTGATACAAGACTACTTGTCATGTGTATTATAAGACATTTAAAAGTTGCATTCAGCATAAGCAGCTGAACAGAACTGAAGGAGTTGCCTTTAAAATGAGGTGATGTTTCTTTGTGGTGTAATCATGTAAAATCCCACTGCCTTTAAAGGAGCTGTGCCCTTGGGAAGGAGGCACTGGGAGCAGGGGAGGGGGAGGCAGGCAGCCTTTTCCTCTCTACTGCCCCAGTAGCAGGCAGCAACCTCATACTTTATCTTGGACTAGGATGGACACAGCCCCTTATTCATACAGAGGATCCCCTGGAGCTGCCACATGGGGCCTGGGGGGGTTATTCTGTATTTTCTGCCTTAACTTGCCCCACTGGTTTGCTGCCTTCTTGTAAAGCCCTGTCCACCTGCCAGCCCTGAGGTGGCTGCACATCTATGCTGAATGAAATGATGCTTTGTTAAGAAACTGTTGGGGTTTTAAAACAAATAAAACTTATAGGTAACTGTAGACCACGCTGCTGCATCTACTGGCAGCAGCACAGGGGATCCAGCAGTAGGAGAGGGAAGCAGAGATGGAAGCTTCGAGCTGCCCTTCCATCCAGTGTTTCAAGACAGTCCTTCATGTAAATTGGGACAACCAGACACAGCCTCAGCACGGACCCTATTTCCTCTGAGCTGCTCCTAGCCATCCCAAAATCTCTAAAGTAAGACAAGCAATTAAGACACCGGAGTTGCTCCTGAAACACGCTTGCTCTGGAACTGACAGAGGGATGATTCTCTCAGCCCCAAGGCAATGGGGTAGCAGGACCCACATGGGCTGTGCAGCCAGGAATAAATAAGGTGACCCTGATGGGCAGCTCTCAGCCCTTTTGCCCACTTTTCCCCATCTGCACAATCCAGTTTATCAGCATTGCTTGGCCAGGATGCTATGGCAGTTGTTCACCTTAGCAGTCCCTTGGGGAGGAGAGCTGTTCCCAGCCAAGATGTTACAGGGGCCACGTGCATTGATGGGGAGGCCACAGGATATCTATTGATCACCCTCATTCATTTTTTCCAGGAGCCTGGAGTGAGCCAGATTAATCTGTAGGTGACATTTTCACTGACCTGCAGTGTTCATTTGAGACATGCACACTCACACAAGACAGACTCAGATCAAACGCTGCAGAAACAGTGACTATTTAACAAACCATGGCTCTCCTCAAACTGGTTTGGGTGCCTTTTTTTGGCAGCTGATAGCTGTGCCAGAAAAAAAGAACCTCTTTGAAAGCACAGTTGCTGAAAGTAATTGCAGTACTGTCCCACAGTCCTTGGAGGACAACTTGTATGGATCTCACAGGGGTCACTGAGGCTGGCAGAAGCCAGGATGTGGCCCCTGGTTATTGCAGAATCTCATCTGGGAGAAGAGGTTCCCCCCTAAATAAATGGGCAAGAGGAAATCTTCCTGCTGTGCTGCCTGACAAACCTGGGAAAACGGCACCAGGTTTGGCAGATGAAAAGAGGGCATGCACACGTCTATGAGCCATTCATTGTTCGTCTAGACTGAGAAAAAATTTACTTTTTACTGCTAGGTACAGAGGTCAGCAGTGAAAAGGCCTCTTCTCTCATCCTCCCAGAAACACTCACAACCCTACATTTCAAGCTTTGGGGTTGCACTGTAATTTCAAGCACATCTCAGCCAGGTTCCATCCCTGATAAGGAGGAGCAGGAACAGATCGCTCAGGGAATGCCACAGTGCAAAGGCTCTCAATTTGCTCTCCTGGGCTCCTGGCAAACCATACATCAGTCACCAAAGGCTTGACAAATCACAGCGATACAGCTAAGCTTAGAAGTAAAACTTCACATTATCTTTGCTTATGTGGGTGGGAGGCTGAGAGATGCCAAATCTAAGAGGGCTTAAAGGAACTCTTTCTATTATTAAATGGCTTGCTGTTGGTATTTTTATAGTTCTGACATGTTACTTTCATGATTCAGGCCTCCCAAGTTCAAGGCTGCACACAAACACAAAAAAATATCTCATCCTGAAGAATCAGCAATGCAATTAAAGGCAGGGGCACCAGGCAGATCTGGCCAGGCAGCCAGGAAAGTGCCAGAAGCGTGACTCGTGTGGAGCAGCAGCCAGTGATCTCCGCACCCTGGTGCTTTTCTTTGTCCAATATTTTAAGACGCGGAGACAGAGGAAGCCTTAAGAGATGATTTGAAGAGGACAGCAAGATGGCAGAGAGGTGGAACTGCTCCTGCCTGCAGGCAAAGGATGGACGAGGTGGCCTCTGAGATCCCGTGCAGCCCTATTCGTGGCAGTTGGTGACCCTGAGTTTGCTCTTTGCACACGTGTTCCTGCATCAAGGATGGTGCAATAGATGTTGTCTACCCAGACTTTGGTAAGGCCTTTGAAACTGTCCCTGACAGCATTCTCCTGGAGAAGCTGGAAAATCATGGCATAGACAGGTGTACTCTCTGCTGAGTAAAAAAACTGGCTGGGTGACTGTGCCCAGAGAGTTGTGATTATTGGGGTAAAATCCTGTTGGCAACCGGTCACCAGTGGTGTCCCTCAGGGCTCATTTTTGGGGCCAGTCTTGTTTAATATCTTTATCAATTATCTGGATTGAGTGCACCTTCAGTAAGTTTGCAGATGACACCAAACTAGGTGGGAGGGTTGATCTCCTTGAGGGTAGGAAGGCTCTACAGAAGGACCTGGACAGGTTGGATCGATGGGCCAAGGCCAATGGGATGAGGTTCGATAAGGCCAAGTGCTGGGTCCTGCATATCACAGAATCACATAATGATATGGGGTTGGAAGGGACATCTGGAGGTCACCTACTCCAACCCCAGGCAACGCTACAGACGCGGGGAAGAGAGGCTGGAAAGCTGCCCAGCAGAAAAGGACCTAGCAGTGTTGGTGGACAGCCATCTTAACATAAGCCAGCAGTGTGCCCAGGTGGCCAAGAAGGCCAACAGCATCCTGGCTTGTATCAGGAATAGTGTAGCCAGCAGCAGTAGGGAGGTGATCATGCCCCTGTACTTGGCACTGGTGAGGCATCACCTCCAGTCCTGGGAGGTTCTGTTCTATTCAGTTTGGTTCAGTTTTGGGCCCCTCGCTACAAAAAGGACATTGAAATGCTGGAATGTGTCCAGAGGAGAGCTACCAAGCTGGTGAGGGGTCTGGAGAACAAATCCTATGAGGAGAGGCTGAGGGAACTGGGTATATTTAGTTTGGAGAAGAGGAGGCTGAGGGGAGACCTCATTGCCCTCTACAAGTACCTGAAAGGAGGTTGGAGAGAGGTGGGTGCTGGCCTCTTCAACCAAGGGAATAATGACAGGACCAGAGGAAATGGTATGAAGTTGTGGCAGGGGAGGCTTAGACTGGATATTAGCAAGAATTGCTTTACTGGAAGAGTGGTCAGGCACTGGAACAGCCTGCCCAGGGAGGTGGTTGAGTCACCACCCCTGGAGGTATTATAGAAACGTGTAGATGCGGCACTTCAGGGGGTGCTCTAGTGGCCGAAATTACAGGTGGGGGGTTGTGTGTGTATGGTTGGACTTGCTCATCTCAGAGGTCCTTTCCAACCGTGATGATTACAGTTCTGTGATTCTGTGAACTGCCGGCTTAAAATGTGGAGGCGTGAGTTAATGTAGGGGGCAAGGAGGGAAGAAAAGTGTGGAATGGCCCTGGGTAGTACGCTTGTCACTGCAGCAGGGCTTTCCAAGGGTTACATACGCAGCAGTAGGCCAGGTTAGCGAACTTTTGCAGGCAAGATGTGAGTGTCCTGGCTGAGGGCACCAGCCACATGTGGGGAGGAGACAGCACTGCTTAGAGGTATCTAGTGGAGCCTGGGCAAGGTCCTGACCTAGGTTCAGGATCAGAGGGCTGCGTGAACACAGAAGACCCTGAAAACCAGTGACTGATGTCCAAGCAAGGGGGAGGAAAGATGGCCCAAGGCTCACTGAGGGACCGGACTTTGTCTTAATCCAAACCAAATGGAGGGATGAACCACTGGCTTGCACCACCTGCATTCACTGCCACAGCCCTACCCAGAGACCATTAAGACCAACAAATTGCTGCTGTTGGAGCCAACAGCATTGACCTTATCCAGAGCAGAGCTGGGAAATGGGGAGACCCCTGCAGGGGGTCACCACTGAGACTTGTGCCCATGGGCAGCCCCATCCATCATGGGAGATGTGACCTCTCCCAGACGCAGCCAAAGCAAACTCCAGGTGTGTGCCATAACACACACTACATTTACAGCTGAAAGCTGGGTTTGCTGAAGCCGGAGTTGCAGAGCACAGAGGGGACAGGAAACAGCGGCACTGGAGGACATGACGGGGTGGCCCCTGTGGGCACATGGGTGGGTAA